>OZ017738.1:64061572-64074072 GCA_963969285.1 Odontomyia ornata | reverse complement strand
CCTATATATATTTAAAATTGACTTAGGCACTCTTATTTTCTTTCAATTTTCATGAAAATTTAAGGAATAGTGTTTAACTTGAACATGTTCAATCGGCCGAGCGTTCAGAAAAATCATTTAAGCTAGATCGAAATGGCGGCTGCACTGTGCTTATGAAAGAAACTGTGCATCTTTTGTATAAATTTGAACGATTTCATATCTAAGTAGTGGATTAATAATTCAAGTTATCGATTTACGGCATTAGAAAACTTGCTTCTAACCCTAGGATGTTTACAAAGACCTTCTGGTAGGAGCACTCTCCTGCTTACTCAACTTGTTAAATCGTACTTACTTACACAAATACCAAAGACAAATCAACCGCAATTTAATAATTATGTGCTTATGTAAATATTTTAATATGATTTTTTTTTTCTTTTAAATGACCAAAAACGGTACTTACCCGACCTCCCAACGAGCGGTCGTAGACGGGGTGGGCAAGCTTATAACGTTGTTCTTGCGCAATTGCTTTTCTGCCTTGGTTTACAATTAATTTTTGATTGAGCAGCAAAAAGGCTAAAAGATGCGCGATTCCATAAAATTTTAAAATCTGGACACTGAATTACTTCACTAGGCTATTTTCCCCCTCCCTTGCAGCACAGTCCAGACAACTTACTTCCACGATTATGCAAATCTGGAACTGTTTTCGTTTTGGCTTTCTCGGTATGTTTATACTTTACGTTGTTGATTAACAATTAATTCGCAATGTGACTCAATGGCGCGTTACTTTGAAAACTTGATGATTGTTGACATGAGATGGTGCGGTCTGCATTTTATCCGGTCTAGTGGACGTGAAGTACGTGGAAATATTCCCAACTAATTGAAATTTATTTTGTCACATACAGTAATTATTAGTTTTTTCATCATCGCCTTAATTTTAAATAAATCCAATATAACTTTAAAGTAATTATCTTCATATGGAAACTATTGTCTGAAACCGGTCTCTTTTGCTCAACAGCACTTCAAGACAATTATCTTCACAATAAATCAAGTCAGTTAAGCACTTCTACAAGTTTATCCACCTTCACAATTCACAGCGAGCAAATTTATTCACATATCCACGAACAAATAACAACAATTGCCAAATGCGCAACTTTTTGTTCGTTTTACAGTATCTGTGACTTATTGGCCAATCGCTGCGTATTTAACATCTCATGTCAAAAGTATTCGCTAAAACCGTGACACAAAACAATTGATTTCACCTATCCTCGAACGAAAAAACAATTGCAAAACTCGCTACTCTTTGTTCGTTTTGCAGTATCTGAGACTTATTTGCCAATTGCTGCGCATTTAACGTCTCATGTCAAAAGTATGAGCTTAAACGGCGACACTAAATACCCAACCAGCAATAAACGATATTGTTGAAGACCGATCCGTTACTCTTAGGTGAATGAAAAGAACTTCGCGCACTTGTAGTCGGTGTTACACTCGTATCTTGTACCGCATGCGCTTCTGACGCCACCTGTTTCTTTCACGGTGTTTACGACTTCAGTTGCGTATAGCTATTCTTTAAAAACAACACTGTTTTTACCGATAACTTTCTGCACAGATCAAAATTTATTTCGAGTAATTTGGAGAACAGCCGGCATGATTAATTATTTTGTCCAAAATCGAGTGTCGGTTTTACTTTAGCTCTAATACCACATGCACTGGTTAATCTAATTGCGCACAGTTTCAAGCTAATTAAAAATGAAAAACGACCTTTAATCACGTGCTAGCCTAACTATCCCGCCGTGCATGTCAATCTTGATCTCTCTACTTCTCGCGTCGGCGCTTGTTGGCGATCTTGAGCAGACTCCCTCCTGTTGCATATAAACACGCAAATCTGCTTCATGCATACACGAAACATTGCTGTGGAGATGCGCTATTTGTCTTGCAGGGGTACTTTCACGTACCACCCCAACCCAAAGGAAGGAAAAGATCAGTTTTTGCTTTTTCAGCGGTCAACTTGCGACCAATAAAGATAAGGAGAACACTCTCCCAATAAAATATTGCTTTGTGCTTAAATAATTTGTCTTCTTCTTTGAATTCCAAACGCGAAAACTTCCCGGCGCGGTTCTCCACTCCTAGCAGAAAAGTCGAAAGTCACTTCGGCGTCGCAAGGTGTCCGCCGTGACGATTCATAACCCGGGGAATTTAAACTACTATTCCCGGGTACATTGTGACAACGAAGTACCCGGAGGGAGCAGCAATGATGGCTCCTAGCAGAAAAGTCGAAAGTCACTTCGGCGTCGCAAGGTGTCCGCCGTGACGATTCATAACCCGGGGAATTTAAACTACTATTCCCGGGTACATTGTGACAACGAAGTACCCGGGAATTGTAGTTTAAATTCTCCGGGTAAATGAGATTTCAAAAAATGTATTTTGTTAAGTTGGTATGACTGTCCTTAATTACTATGCCAAATATGAGCGCCATCTGTCAACCAGTTTGGTCAGGCGACTCCTCGATTACTACCATATATATGTATATATATATATATATATATATATATATATATATATATATATATATATATATATATATATATATATATATATATATATATATATATATATGTATATCTGTATGTATGTATATATGTATATATGCGTATATATATATATATATATATATATATATATATATATATATATATATATATATATATTGTCGCGTGTTATTGGTTCGCGGCCAATAATTTTAATGTTCCGGGAAAGTGAAAACGCAATGTCTTTTAATTTAAGTTAAAAGTGTTTATTTAATTAAATAAAATGCACAATAATCAGTTAACACTTTCACTAATTTTAATTGTCACTATTAAAATTATCTAACACTTGTCCATAAATTTATTATCGCAATTGTCTTCTAAATCACTTCACTATTACAAAAATCACTTTTCTACTACTCGAATAATTTCGCTTCCCACACACAAACGCAGTTCTTATCGCGGTCGAATGAATGATGATCCCCCCATTCATTCAGCTCGCCTTTATATAGGGTCTCTACCTATTCACCCATTTCTCGTTTATTGGCGAATGTTCTACCGAGAGGTAGCTGGTAGATTCGAGAAAATTTAATGAATGGAGTGACGTCACTTGCAGATGTTGATCATGCTTGTTGCGTTCTCGTGGCTTCGAGTGAATTCGTGTTCTTCATTGTTGTGAAAACAATTGCGACAGTAGCTCGCAAAATTATTTGTACATGTAACACTGCCCCCACCTCAGTTCTTTTCGCCCCGAAAAGATGTGTCGCCAGTTGTAGTCAATTCTCCCTGGGTGTAATATGGGGCAAGACGGTCCAGATGCACGATTTTCATTTTAGCTCTCGGCTTACGATGTTCCTGTATTCGGTATACGACGTCGTTGATTCGCTTTGTAACTCGGTATGGTCCCTCCCAATTATGTTGCAACTTTGGAGACCTACCCTTTCGCCGTTGCGGGTTATAAAGCCACACCAAGTCATCTTGCTGGAAGCCAGTAGAATTAGCCTTTAGATCATACCTGGTCTTCATGCGGTCAGTAGCCGATTCGAGGTGTTTTCGCACTGTCCGATGTATCTGGTTCAACCGTTGTCTTAGATCACTTGCGTACTCCGAGACCGTTTGGGGTTTCTCAGGGGATGTTCCGAACTTTATATCGGCTGGCAAACGAATAGTCTTTCCAAAAATGACTTTGGCTGGGGCTTGGCCCGTCGACGCATGTTCAGCGGCTCTATATGCCATTAAAAATAGTGGGATATGTCGGTCCCAGTCCCTTTGGTTCTCGTCAACCATCTTGGCAAGATGTTTATTGAGCGTGCCGTTGAAACGTTCGACCATTCCATCGGATTGGGGATGCAGCGGTGTTGTCCTCGTTTTCCGTATTCCCAGCTGCTCGCACATTTCGCTAAAAACTAGTGACTCAAAGTTTCGGCCTTGATCCGAATGTAGTTCACAAGGCACGCCGTACCTGCTGACCCAATTTAACACTAGCTGTTCGGCTACAGTAGTTGCTTCCTGGTTGGGAATGGGGTAGACCTCGGGCCACTTGCTGAAATAATCAGCTACAACCAGCGTGTATCGATTTCCCCATTCAGATTCAGGAAAGGGTCCAGCGATGTCAACAGCAATCCTTTCGAATGGCACGCCTACGTTATAGGTTTGCATTTGTCCCCTCAGTCGTCGTTTTGGGCCTTTGACGGAAGCGCAAATGGTGCATCTGCGACACCAGTCCTCTACGTCTTCTCGAGCGTGGAGCCAGTAGAATCTTTCCCGCAATTTCGCTAAGGTTTTGTTAACACCAAGATGGCCTCCCGAGGATCCTTCATGCATTTCCTTTACCACATCGTGGATTCGGCTGTTGGGTAGTATAGTTTGCATCCTATAGGAGCTGCCATCCGCCGTTTCCCATTTCCGCTTGAGTACACCACCCTCCACCTGAAGGGAGTTCCATTGTGCCCAATAGCTTTTTAGGGTTGCGCCATGCGTTGAAACGTCCTTCCACTCAGGTCGCCCAGTCGTCTCCTTCCATACGAGCAATGGTCCGATGTCTTCATCGGCTAGCTGGGCATTTCGAATCTCCTCCGATGACCAACCTTCATCGAATTCGGCCGTTATCAGTCGCAGATCAACGGGCGGTTCCTTTTCCTCAATCCGTCGGCAATGCTTGCAGTTAGCTGGACATGGGCGACGAGATAGGGCGTCAGCATTTCCATGAACTCCGCCCTTTCGATGAACAATTTCGTAGTCGTATGACTGCAATCTTTCGATCCATCTCGCAACTTGTCCCTCGGGGTTTTTGAAGTTAAGTAGCCATCTCAATGATGCATGGTCCGTTCGAAGAACAAATTTCTGGCCATATAGGTACTTATGGAACTGCTTGGTGGCCTCTATTATAGCCAATAGCTCCTTCCTGGTCACACAGTAGTTCCTCTCACTTTTTGAAAGAACTCGACTGTAATACGAGAGGACTCTTTCTTCGCCATTGATCTGCTGGGAGAGTACAGCTCCAATACCGCCGTTGCTTGCATCGGTGTCAACCACAAACATTTTTCCGGGTTTCGGATACGCCAGTACGGGTGATTCACATAGCTTTTCCTTCAGGGTCTCAAAGGCTGTCTGGCATTGTTCATTCCAGACATACGGACGATTTTTCTCGGTTAGCTGATGAAGACACTTAGCTATTTTGGCAAAGTCTTTGACGAATCTTCGATAGTAGGTTGCCAGGCCCAGGAAACTTCGTAGTTGGCGCTTGTTGTTTGGTGTTGGCCAGCTTTTCACGGCTTCAATTTTCTCAGGGTCTGTTTTGACCCCTTCAGCTGATACGACATGTCCCAGGTATTTTACTTCAGCTGCGAAAAGGGTACACTTGTCGGGACTAAGTTTCAAATTTGCCAGTCGCAGTCGGGAGAAGACCTCTTCTAAGTTCCGCACATGCTCTTCGAACGTTCTCCCGATGACGATGATGTCATCTAGGTACACCAAGCAGGTTTCCCAGGTTAGACCACGTAGCACGTATTCCATCAAGCGTTCGAAAGTGGCTGGAGCATTGCAAAGCCCAAACGGCATCACCACGAATTGCCACAATCCGGTCCCAACTGAAAATGCGGTCTTCTCTCGGTCCTTCTTGTCAATTTCTACCTGCCAGTAGCCACTCTTGAGATCGAGTGTAGAAAACCATTTTGCGTCGGCTAAAGTGTCCATGATGTCATCGATGCGTGGGAGCGGGTAACTATCTTTCTTAGTGACGTCGTTAAGCTGCCTATAGTCGACACAAAAGCGAGTGCTACCATCCTTTTTCTTTACTAGAACTACAGGCGCGGCCCATGGACTTACAGAAGGTTCGATAATGCCTTGCTTTTCCATGTCCGAGATCAGCGCGCTCACTTCTCCTTGTTTGGCTATAGGGAGACGTCTTGGTGCTTGTCGAATCGGCTTGGCTCCCTGTGTGTCTATGACGTGAGTTACCAAACTCGTTCGGCCTTGGTCATCCGGGCTTGTTGAGAAGATGTCACTGTACTTGGTGACCAGATCAGAGGCTCGTTTGAATAGCTGCACCGGCAGTTTGACTTGCTTCAATATTGCAGACGTGGATTCCCGGGCTTTGTCTGTGTCTTGCCTCCTTTTCCAATGATGGTTGTGAGTAGCTTCCAAAGTGGTGATGGTGGAAACAGGCTGGCAGCTGCCGATGACTTCTCCCGCTTTGATGCTCGTGGTTGAGTCTGCGGTGTTAAGGACTCTAACCGGCACATATCCGTTCCTTAAAGATTTTACAAGGCTTCGTCCTACAATCAAACTGCGCAATGCGGATGTCTTCGTTGGCTCTATCAGATAAGATCGGTGGTCTCCAAAATCACCATCAAGCTTGGCCCATACAATGCTTTCGGAAGAATTCGGTACATCAGTGTCAGTACATACCACTACATTCATCTTGGGGATTTGGACGCTGGGACCCTCTATCAGTACTTCGACATTCTGCCATTTCATGACACGTTTTCCCAAGTCCAACGTGATTCCATGTGGTCGCAGAAAATCCATTCCGAGAATGCAGTCATCCATAATGTTCGCGACCAGAAAATTATGTCGGAACACAAGGTCTCCCAACTGTATCTGGAGGTTGACCTCTCCATGAACAGGTGCAGTTTCTCCCGTAGCTGTCCGTAGTGAGAAAATTCTGCCCTTGTGAAGTTGTTGCTGTCTAACTAGGTCTGGTCGGATAATCGATCGGGTTGCACCAGTGTCGATTGTTATGGTGCAGTGTTCTCCGTCAACTTGACCCGGAAGGCATAAGTCCGCTTCTCCACGATGTAGTCTTGACACAATGATGGTGGTGCTGGGGACGTCGA
Organism: Odontomyia ornata; assembly: GCA_963969285.1. Classification (NCBI taxonomy): domain Eukaryota; kingdom Metazoa; phylum Arthropoda; class Insecta; order Diptera; family Stratiomyidae; genus Odontomyia; species Odontomyia ornata. Next base: position 64,067,234 of record OZ017738.1, on the reverse strand, counting down.
TCCTCCTAGCCAACCTCTGCCCCACGAAGTTGGCTCTTACATGTTTCCCGACCCCTCTGTTTGAAGGGCTTCCATTCTGGGCTCCTGACTCGGTCTGGATCTCCTCCTAGCTGCACATCCTGGACAATAGCTCGGTTTTCTTCGCTTCTTGCAGTCTCTTTGCAAGTGCCCCTTCTCTCCGCAATTCCAGCATCTAGGCGCACCATTTACATGCCGGTCTCGCTCAATTTCCACGCGCTCACACCTGCACTCGTCTGTCACTACCTCACGAACCCGGGCAGTGGTACGAGTCACATTTTTCGCTGCCTCAAAGTTCAAACTATAAGCCAATGCGTCCTTAACCGTTTGCTTTTGAGCTAAACGCACGGCTTGTTGCAATTCCGGGTCTTTTAGTGCGCTGATGAATGCCTCTGTCGCTGCATCATCTCGATGTTCTGGGTCGTAGGCTGGATAAGCCAAAAGTGCCAGTCGCTCAATGTCTTGGGCTAGCTGCTGTAGGGTTTCACCAGACTTCTGCATTCGGTGCCTTAGCTGTGACCGATAAATCTGCTTTAGATGATCGTCTCCATAACGCATGTCGAGCGCATTCATTATAGCATTCGGGTTTGAGTGCAATTCAACGGGGATCGTCTGCAACAGCTCGGCAGCTGGGCCTCTTAGAGCAAGAATCAATGCAGTTGCTCGTTCCTGTTCATTCCAGTGATTTATGCGAGCGGCTGCTTCGAACTGGGTTTTGTAAATAGTCCAGACCGTTTGCCCATCGAATATTGGTGCTTGCACATTTCTAGATGAGCTTTGCGCTGCTGTTATAATTGGGGCTGGTGAGGCGGTTACTATTGCCTTCGCTGCTTCCAAATCCTTTTTCACTTTTTCCATCTCATGGTTGACCTGGCTGATCTCAAGGTTGATTCTCTCCTCGACCTGGTATACCTTCTCCTCGACGCATTTAATTTGGCTGTTGAGACTACTGAGCTCCGCTTTTATTTCGGTTGACTGTTTTTCCAGCTTCTGTGCGATGTCCGCCTTGATTTCGAACGCTTGTTGGTCTAGCTTCGCTGATTGTTCATTTAGCTGCGCTGATTGTTCATTTAACTTCGCAGTTAAATTGGATGACTGTTGTCGCTGCTCTTGCTGCATCAGCATCAACATCTGCATCAGCGCATTTTCTGGTTCCTTTGGTTTTGGTGTTTCGGCTTCACCACCTTCTGCGCCTTTTTCTGCATCTGAGAGCTCACCCAAATCCAGATTCACGCCTTCCGACTCGATCGCATCACGCAAGCGTGCAATCAGTATGGCCTTTGTACCTTGTGTAGCCAGATTTCGTTGTTCCAACTCCTCTTTGAGCTCCGATATGCTCAATTGATTAATTTTAAGATGTAAATTTCCTGGCATTTTTTTATTGTTTCGGCTATTTTTTTAAGTTACTTTTCACAATTGTGCACTTTAAAATTGTTTAAACGTTTTCACTTCAAAATTTCAATCGCACTTCTCGACACCACTGTCGCGTGTTATTGGTTCGCGGCCAATAATTTTAATGTTCCGGGAAAGTGAAAACGCAATGTCTTTTAATTTAAGTTAAAAGTGTTTATTTAATTAAATAAAATGCACAATAATCAGTTAACACTTTCACTAATTTTAATTGTCACTATTAAAATTATCTAACACTTGTCCATAAATTTATTATCGCAATTGTCTTCTAAATCACTTCACTATTACAAAAATCACTTTTCTACTACTCGAATAATTTCGCTTCCCACACACAAACGCAGTTCTTATCGCGGTCGAATGAATGATGATCCCCCCATTCATTCAGCTCGCCTTTATATAGGGTCTCTACCTATTCACCCATTTCTCGTTTATTGGCGAATGTTCTACCGAGAGGTAGCTGGTAGATTCGAGAAAATTTAATGAATGGAGTGACGTCACTTGCAGATGTTGATCATGCTTGTTGCGTTCTCGTGGCTTCGAGTGAATTCGTGTTCTTCATTGTTGTGAAAACAATTGCGACAGTAGCTCGCAAAATTATTTGTACATGTAACAATATATATATATATATATATATATATATATATATATATATATATATATATATATATATATATATATATATATATATATATATACACATATATATGTATATATATATATATATATATATATATATATATATATATATATATATATATATATATATATATATGTATATATATATACATATATATATATGTTATATATACGTATATATACATATATATACATACATACATATATATAAATATATATGTATACATATATACATCTATATATATATGTATATATATATATATATGTATATATATATATATATATATATATATATATATATATATATATATTTATTTATGTATACATTGTGACAACGATGTACCCGGGAATTGTATTTTAAATTCCCCGGGTAAATGATATTTCAAAAAAATATATTTTGTTAAGTTGGTATGAATGTTCTTTATTCAAATATGAGCGCGATATGTCAACCAGTTTGTTTGCTGCTTAACTCAGTGCACCTCAGTAGTGTGTTTCGATTTCGTGGTTTATTTGATTGTGAACGAATTTAAAGCCAAAAACACAATAAATATTGTAGGTCAACCGCCGTATTTATCAGATTTGGCTCTGAGTGATTTTGATGATAAGTAAATATTTTACGTCCTATTTGCAATTTCCGGGTGCGGTTTTGTCAATATATATATATATATATATATATATATATATATATATATATATATATATATAAATATAGTCGCATGTTATGGTTCGCGGCCAATAAATTTAATGTTCCGGGAAAGTGAAAACGCAATGTCTTTTAAATTAAACTAAAAGAGTTTATTCACTTACCTAAAAATGCACAATCACTTATTTAACTATTTCACAATTTTGATTTTTACTACTTTACAAGTCGTCTATCAATTTCTACTTCAACTGTCCACTAAAAGTCACTTCACACTCGAACAATCAATATCTCCTGTGCTTCGCGCACCACTATATCGCAGTTTTCTATCGCGGCTGTAATGAATTCCCGCATTCATTCAGCTCGCCTTTATATATGGTCTCTAGTCAGTCTACCCAGTCCTCGTACATTGGCGAATTGGCGGGAACATTCGAGCAGCGTAGTGAATGGAGTAGTGACTCACTTTCAGATGAAGATGCTTGGTGCGTTTTCGAGTACGTTTGTTTTGTTGATCATGATCTTCTTAACGAAAGTGACAATAATTGCGACAGTAACTCATAAATTTATTCGTGGATGTAACTATATATATATATATATATATATATATATATATATATATATATATATATATATATATATATATATATATATACACATATACATATATATATATATATATATACATATATATATATATATATATATATATATATATATATATATATACATATATATATATAAATATAGGGGTTTCCATTAAGGTCATAGCACATTAAATAACTAAATGCTAATAATTCGATTGGGAGGCATGTTGTGTGGCTAGTTGCAACGTATTGCTGAAAGCACATATCGTTCATTAAGTTTATCCAGTTCTGGCTACAAATAATCTTCCAACATTTCACGATAGCGCTGTCCATCGACATTGGATTTTTAATAATTTCCAAACGTTGCTGGTCCCCGAGCTTTATCATAATGAAAACGTTGACTGTTAACTGACTGTTAATTAAAAAGTTTAAGAGTGCGTTCATACAAAGAAACGAAATTGTTTATGTCCTCAATTAAAAACCCGTTATTTATGTATATATATATATATATATATATATATATATATATATATATATATATATATATATACATATATATATATATATATATATATATATATATATATATATATATATATATACAGTATATATTTCTTATAACGACGTTGAAGGGACCAGTGAAATTCCGTCGTTATAACCGTAGGTCGCTATATCCAAACATAATAATAATACTCAAATATACTCTTTATTTATGATAGAAATGAGAAAGTTAATTGAATACAACAGAAATGATACATACTAAAGAATGGACACAACAACTTAACTTAGCCAGATTTAATTTTAAGAAAAAAAATCGGTGATCATTGTTTGTTTTTGTGATTTTCGGTTTTCTAAAAAGTGTTGTTCAATTACTTTCTCCAAATGTAGTAAAGCGAAATCTGTTTTAGCCTCTTTTAAATCCTCATTAAATGTAAAAAAATGTTGTACCGTTTGAATCGCTGAAAAAGCATCTTTAGAGGTAGGTGGTTGGAAATCGATAGTTGGATTCATTTCCTCTTCGTCGTTATTTATACCCGACTCCAAATCTTGATTTGAGATAGCTAAAATTTCCTCTACCGTCATGTCCTCCGCCGTTTCAAGTTCTTCATCAATGCTTGGAAAATGTTCCCAACATTCTTGTGATGCCAAATCATCTACAGCCAAAGCGCAGACCCATTGAGCCAAAGATAGATTATCCTCAACTTCATTTTGATCGCTTTGTAGCCGTCGCCATTCCGCTAAGGGTAGGGAATCATCTTGATCAAAAGAGTTTTCTGTTGCGTTTAAATAAAATCCTGCATGTGCAAAACAATTGGTTATTGTGCGTTGAGAAACACGATCCCAAGCTTTTGAAATCAGAAAAATGGCTTCAAGGATATGCATTTTTTTAGGCACACCATTTTCGTCGATGTCTTTTAAAAGTTTCATAATTTGAACTTTTCTAAAATGTGTTTTCAGTGACTTGATTACGCCTTGATCCAATGGTTGGAGAACTGCCGTAGTATTTGGAGGAAGAAAGATTAATTTTATTGCTTTTAAGTTTTGAATATTCGGGTGAGCGGGACAGTTGTCTAAGAGCAATAAAATTTTCTTTTTTTGTCGAATCAGCTTACTGTCCCATCGCAAAATAATTTTTTCAAATAAGGCTGATGTCATCCAGGCTCTTGGGTTATTTTCATATTCGACAGGTAGTGATTTAACATTTTTAAAACATCGAGGCCGTTTAGCTTTGCCAATTACCACTAGTTTTAATTTTTCCGAGCCAGTCATATTTGCTGTTACAAGAACAGTCACTCTTTCTTTAGAAAGTTTACCTCCGACACACTTTTCTCCTTTAAACTTCATTGTTTTATCAGGCATCATTCTAAAAAACAAACCGGTTTCATCTGTGTTGAATATTTCTTCGTCTTTATATCCTTTTCTTAAATTTGGCCATACTGTTGTTAACCAATCGTTACACATCCCTTCCGGTACATCTGCCGCTTCTCCACTTATTTTGCCAAAAATAATGTTGTGCCTTTTTCTAAACCTTTGGATCCATCCCACTGTGCATTTAAAATCTTTTAATCCAAGTTTTCTTGCAAAATCGTCCGCTTTTGCTTGCAAAATAGGACCGCTGATGGGAATATTGCGACTTCTTTGAATTTTGAACCATTCAAATAAAGCGTCGTTTACTCTAGATTGTTTACAAGACCTAACCTTTTTTAATTTTAATGATTTAGAGCTATTTTCATATACACTCTGTATTTTATCGCGATTTTTTCACATCGTGGAAATTGTTGAATGTGCCACCTAAGATGAAATAACATGCATATACAGTGTTTTTACTAACTGCATATTCATTTAGAACTTACATCAAATTCTTTGGCAATGC
>OZ017738.1:63761572-64056572 GCA_963969285.1 Odontomyia ornata | reverse complement strand
TTAAATTTAGCTACGGCCATTTTGAGTCATCTACGTCCTTATTTTAGTGCTTAGTTATGTTCATAGCTGGATTTCTCACTTTCATGGGGCTCAGCCACGTTGCCCCTCTGGCCAGACGAATCTGTGATACCGGAATAGTATGTGGGGTATGGCTTTGGGATGGTCAGCTCCTTGCACATTTTTATCAGATCCGTGCTTTTTCGCTGTTGAAATCGGAAACCGATGGATGTACGCCTGTGGCGGGGCTTGGTTGCTGGGTTTTCCTCTAATAGTCTTTAAATTTACAGCTACCAATTCATTTTTATAGTCTACAGCTACTCCATCGTCGGTTTTCCTATACTCAAGGCAGCAAACCTTTCTCCAAGGAGCAACTCCTTAGTGAAATTTTTTTGCTGACTCGGTGAAATCAAGAAAATCTTCGTATTCCATTGTTGTCACCATTAGGATGGATACAAGCACTTCTAACAATTCGAAATTCTGGAATATAAACTGGAATATTTTTGGATTTCCTTTCCACTTTCGAGTGAATCGAATCACATTCCACCTCAGAATGTCCTGGTTTGAAGAAAGAATGTTTAATTAGGTGCAATACGGTAGTTTATAGTAGATGAACACTCATTGCAGCAACCAGCAAATTTTTATTCTGTCCAAAACAAGAATCAGATATAATTCTTATTTGGCGAATTTCTGAGTTAGCTCCCATTTTCATTTGAACGTACTTCATGAGACAAGAGGCTTTTTCATTAGCACCTCTTATACCATTCCTTATATCCCACATAAAACAATTGCGAAAATTGTAAAGTTATACACGGCTAACTTGCAGAGATAAAATATTTTACCTCCACTGCTCTTGGGAACATTAAGAACGGCCTCTAAATCAAAGTCAAATGAGAAACAGTGATTATTTGCTATTATTGATAAATTTTTGGCTTTATTTCTAGACTCCCAAGCTGCATCCTTCCTCTCAATGTGCTTATTAGATTCAACCTCTAATGCCTCTCTGTCACCTATAGACATCGCTCGATACACCGAACATTTACTGTACTGATCCTTCTTTGGACGAAACAATTCAACATTAAACTCTCGGAAAATTTTTCTAAATTTATCGAACGAAACTTTTTCCTTCCCATCCTGTAAACAACATGCCACAAACAATTTGTACATAATAGAGATGTTAAATGTTGCATCCGAATATTTTCTACTAGAAGATTTGCGGCAATAGTGTGGCTCCATTGTTGGAAAAGAACAAATGAATTCCCGAATGTACTTTTCAGCTTCAAAGGATAGTTTGTTGCATGGAGTATGACGCCCTCTCATGTCTGGTTCCATTATTCCCGTGTCCGTAATTCTCCTGAACTTCTGTGATGTTCAGGGCGGCTAGGAAAAATTCGCGACATACCTGAATTTAATCATTATTCTAGGCTGTATTACTCACATGTTGAACAAGAAAGGATCTCTGATGATTTATTGATAATGACATTCTAAAACCATCATCGATTTTTCGCCTATGATCTTCGCTAACGAGTGCATTGCATTGGTGATTAATCATATATCATATTCACTACCTCTGAACCCAGAATATGACTCACCCTTCAATATCTTCTCAAGACGATTTCGCTTCTTCTATATCCTTTTACCTCGTTTTTCAGGCATTCCACCATTGATTTCTCCATGCTCTTCGTTATTTAAACCTGAAGGTCCTGATTGAGGTGAATTCCAAGAGAGCTCATCTTGGTCATTCCGGTTTGATGCTGAAAGAAAAAGATGCAGAGCACAATGATTATTCCTCAGAATAATCCAAAGAAAAAATCCCCGTTGGCAGCACCAGTCGGAAAGGTAAATTTCTCGTATGTAGCGTAAGGTTTCGGAAAAAAAATTTGGCTTGCCTACTACTTAACTTCTTACTGCAATTTCGGTAGCACTACATGGGTTTTTAGTAACAAAAAGGATCTGCCGCCGCTTGTGTATGGAGACACCCCATAGAGGCGCAAACATTTCGCCAATTAAATTGAGTTACACACGTATGGATCACATATTGAAAATCGGCGGGTAGTAAATTGTTATAAACATATTTATACTCGTTTTGCCCTTCTCACATTTGCTGTTTATACATTTCATAGTGGCTACCACACAAAGGTGATAACTTGTCGGCTTTAATAGCTCAAATAGTTAATTTCAAAAGACTTCCATAAAAGTTTAATCAGCACTTGCATTGCCATAAATATATACATTTTCAATTTTTTTATGAACTATGAGGGCCGTCATTTCTATTTTAATTGAAATCGGCTGCTAAGAATATTAAGCTGTAAATTTTTAACTTTTTTATTTGTCATTCGATTTACATAATTAAATTAAATTAACTTGCCTTAATAACTTATAATTTCAAGTTTCAAAGGAATCTGTTGAGAATCTTGGCTGCTAGAGGGCTACAGAAATAAAAAAAATTGCTTGCCGCCCCCCTGTATGGGAAGACCAGCCTGTATGGAGAGACCCCCCTTAAATACCTTAAAATATTTTCTTGCACTGCAAATTTCAAGAGGCACCACTTTTGACCTACGTAGAAAATTTCCTCATTCTAGCTCATGTGGTTTGCGAGAAAACTTGTTATGACGCACGAACAAACGGGCGGACGGACGGACAGACAGACAAGTCGCGATTTTATAATTTTTTAGGGTATTGTTAAAAATATTTTACAATATCTCAAAAATGATATGGTTGATAAGTTCTTTAAAGTAAAGTCATTTAAAACGTTTCAATGAAAAATATTGATTATTTCAGTTGGCACTAAAATAGCGAATTGCGCTTGCGTTCAGACCTTTGGGGGCCGCCATTTTGAATGCATGCATTTGATTTTGGATTATTTTAAATCTTTGTATGCTAGGACCTCACCAATCAATGTACTATCTCGTTCAAATAGGAGTTTCAGTCTAGACAGGGCAAAATAATTCAATTTTTAAAGAAAATGGCAGCTAAAAATATTAGGCTTTAAATTTTCGACTTTTTTATTTTTCATTCAATTTTAATAATTTCCTGCAAAATACAAGAACATAGTACAGAAATTCATAATCTCAAGTTTCATCAAAATCCGTTGGAAAATGTGACCGCTAGAGGGCCACAAAAACATGAAAAAACGCATATTTAAACTGCCGCCATTTTGAAATTTGCAAATGCATGATCACCAAAATATATGTATATATGTAGGTCTAAGTAATGTCTATCTCGAAACCAAGTTTCATATATGTCGGATCAAAATTGCGACTTTTAGAAGCCTTTGAAGTTTTGAGTTTTAACTGGCCGCCATTTTGTTTTTTGCAACCTGACCTCCAGTTTTTTTACGTAATTCTTTAGATACTTATAATTTCTATCTAACTGCCGAGTTTCATGAAAATCTGTTGAAACCTTTGACCACTATTACAACAACAACAAAATTTTGCACGTTTTTCGACCTTTGAGCGGCCGACATTTTGTTTCTGCCGTATCGACTTTGGATTTTTTATTGTGAGATTCATCACATACATCAGTGAACCTTCGTACCAAATTTCATCCAAATCGGAGCTATACTTTGGTCAGAACAGAAATCACGATTTTTCGTCTAAAATGGCCGCCATTTTGTTTTTGATCAGCCGATACAGCTGGTTCACGAACTTAACCGAGATAATTACCCAATACACCTTTCCTAAAAATTTGGTGAAAATCGAAGCAAAATTGCAACCTCTAGCGTGGTCACAAGTATCGTTATATCCCATATATATATATATATATATATATATATATATATATATATATATATATATATATATATATATATATATATATATATGATGCTCTCCGCAATAGGTAAATTTCTCTCGAGAAATTTACCTAAAAGAGTGTTTTACTGGGGTTACTTCTTATAAGTTGGCTTCTGTAGAATACTAAAGATGAAGTACCAGGAAAAAAGCTGCTCCTGTCACTGTCACCATTTTCAGGGTGATAAGTTTCATCAGAATCTGAACACGTTTCCTCTCTCTCTCTTTTAGCGTACGTTGCAATAATTTTTCTCGACCTAGTTGAATACATTTTCATATCTCAAAAATCTGCTTCTAGAACGTCAAAATTACAGAAACACGACAAGTAACAAAACGCTAGCGATAATGATTAAACTGAAAATCTGCGTTGGTAAAACAGTTCAACAAATACCACATAACCAGGTTACTATGGAAACTAATTCCCGTGCATTGAAAGTGAATATCAGCATACCATTTCAGAGAGGAACAAATGAAGTACGCTTTGCTAGACTCACTAATGTGGTAGATAAGTTACTTTGTGGAAGAATAAAATGACAATTTTGTAGATGTGTGAAACGTTGAATCATAATTTAACCTATTTGCGATTGGAATTCAAATGCATACCTTCGGCATATTGTAGAGTGACACCTAACAGTTATGAGTATCAACTTAGCTAAAAATGGATAAAAATGCACTTATGTGACTTTGGCCAATAACTAAATATGTTAACTGAGGAAAGGGAAACGCGTACATTTCAGCTTCGTGAACACCTTGATAAACCAGATTAGCTAGTTCTGATACGTGATCTAAAAAAAAATCTCATCAATACGTTTTATATAAAATCCTTTTTGGTTACCTTTAATTGAAGAAACATTTTTAAAGGGTATTTTTTGCATGGGAAGGCCCCACTCAAAAGTCTCTAAAACATTGATTTCCCCAAAAATTTAAAGACGCCATCACTTCTGACAAATGACACAAATGACTTCTACAGTTTTGGAGAAAAACTGTCATGATATACAGACGAAGGAAATGGACCCAGTTCATGAATTTAACCACGAAATCTAAAAAACAACATTGAAAAATGTTTATGTTTCATTCATTGATTTTTAGGTTATTGTAAAATCATTTTACCCTACTAAAATCGCGTCCTGTTTGTCCGTCCGTCCGTGTGTCACACCACTTTATCTCGTAAACTACATAAGCTAGAAACATAAGATTTTATAAGTAGGTGTAAAGTGGTGCTCTCTTCAAAGTTTCATTACAAAAAAAATTTATATGGTGTTCAAGGGGGGTCTCCCTATATAGGGAAGTGGCCCCCAAAAAAAAAAGTTTATCGCATGTAGGCAATATGGGTATCAAATGAAAGGTCTTGATGAAATCTTTTCAAAACAGGTCTTAAACTGGCAAATTTTGTTTTGAGGGGTGTAGGGGAAAGGGAAATGTACGAAAATGTTGTCTCAACCCCCTCACGATTGGACACCTTTGACCTGAAAAATCTGAAAAAAATCACAGATGTGTGACTTTAGGAGTACAAGGGCAAAAAATACCTCAAAGGTCGAAACTCGATCAACTTTGTTAATAATAGTACATTTTATAAACTTCACGGTTTTGCCTATAAAAATAGGACATTTAAATTTCTCAAAAAACTACAATTTAAGTTTTTTGAAAGCAATTGTATGTGTCCTGAAAACTTCACAATAATCGAACAATAAACAGCTCAATCATAGCCGATTGAATATTTAAAAATTACAACAACATTAACACGTGATACACCACCATAAATATGTAGGAATTTTGATAAAAATTTTAGAAGTGGTTTATAATATTGATGTGTTATCATGACTAATCAAACGACGGGGTCAAAATACTGGAAACAAAATGGCGGCGAATAAAAGAATATAATTAACATAATTATTCTTCCAACTCAATTTATGGAATCGGTATATTGGTCAAGTTTTGATATGGAGAATATATTGTTTGATTTACTAATTGTTTTCCAAGACCCTTCTAGCAGGAGCACTCGCCTGCTACTTCAACTTATTATTGTCTATTTTTTCCTGAAAATTTAAAACAAATATCCATCAATTTAATGACTTATCGAGGTAGGTATATGAAAACGTTCTAGTCTTTCATCATTTATTCAATTTATTGATCACTTCTCACCACTTACAACTTACATACACACACCATTATTGATGCGGAGCATACTCATGCCCTCTGAGATCACTTCAAGTAAACTTGCTCTGTTTTGCGAGACTAACAACCAATTAATCATATCTAAGATAATTTATAATGGAGCTCATAGATTATTATCATATAGCTGTAAATATTGCATAATAGATACATGCAAATATTGTTTAAGGCGACAGTTATGTAATAAATGGTACGTAAGCACACTTAAAGCAATATATAATATGTATGAATGCTTGTTAAATGTGTTGAAATTTATTCATCCATCACATTGTCATCATAGGAATTATAGGAAAAAGTTGATAATTGAGTGATAAGGACCAATGATGTGGCCTTTTGTTATTATTATAAGCCATATTAAAGTTTTGCAACTGCTAGGATGTAAGTGAGTTCTTGGACCTTATTATTATGGTCAATTAATAACTTTCAACAAGCTTTTGAAGGTCTTTATTGAGTGGAAAGAACTTAGAAACGTGTCATTAGTTTTCTTAACATGATTCTCAATAAGAGTTTGAAACTTTTATGATAAATTTATACAACGATTTTTCTGTTAAATATGGAATTGTCTTCTAAATGCATGCAAAATTTGCGTCAAGTTTATTCAAAACAATCACGATTGGTTTTCATTTCGAAAAATTACACACTAGTACTACCTTCCTAGGACGGAAAATTTTGCAGGATTTCACTTTTGGGGCTTTGTAAAATTTTTTTTACAATACCTCATTAATATCGGTACCTGCCTGTTTGTCGGCCAATGCGTCGCAGCAAATTTTCTCAAGAACTAGAGAAGCTAGAGCTCTCAAACCTTTAGAAAAGCACAGAAACTTCTGGTTAATGAAGGTTTCATAGCCGATGGAAAAAAAATTCGAACGATATTAACAACCACATCGCCATATCGGGATGTGACCCATCCACATTTTTTTTTCGTTCGAATACACTTTCAAATGATAGGTCGTGACGGATTCTTTTAATTCCAGCTTTTAAAATTTCAATATTGAAAACGACAGAGGCAGTGGAAGTGAAAGAACATGAATAAATTATGAATACAACAATAACAAATACCTTAGAAGGAAGGGTTGCCAGTAATTGTTTATTTTTTGTTGGACTCCTGCACCAATCGCAGCAGCCAAACCATCAGCAAACACTGCTAGAGGAGCGATCATCTTAGGAAATCCGAACACTGCTGGTTTGAACAATTGTTGCTTGGAAAAATTAAAAGATTCGATAGCTTCTGCGGTTCAGTTAATTTTTCTTTTGTCTGATTTTTAACTCCTACTAGGTAACTATTAAGTAATTCATGATGTTGAGCGGCATTGGGCAAGAAATGACGATAAAAATTTATCACGCCTGAAAATCGCCTAAGTTCTGCAATGGGCTCAGGTAATTTAAATTGTAGAATATCTTGGCACTTGTATGACGCTGGCCGAATACCATTAGACGAAATTAAATGGACCAAAAAGTTTACTTCAGTCTGCAAAAATTCACATTTGTTAGCATTGATGATAAAACCGTGCGCTTGCAACTTCTCAAAAATTATTGCCAAATGAGTTAAATGTTCAAAAACTGTTTTAGAGGCAATCAGGATGTCATGAAGATATACAGAACAAAAATGTAAAGTTTGCGCAGCATTAGATTGTCCAAAGAACATGCGGGTTAATTCGAACAGTCCAAACTACTAGCATTTGATGGTATGCCTTGGCAAGATCTTAAGTTGAAAATGTTTTGCAATCGCCCAAAAATGGGTAATATCCTGAATATTTGGAATCGGGCAACAATCTGGAAATGTGATGGCTTTTGAACGTCTGTATTTCCACAAGGAAGTCATTCACCATTACTTTTTTGACCATGTGTAATGGCCATTTGCTGTGTGAAGGACGACTGATGCCCTATTCCAGAATCAAATTAAATTCGTTTTTAGCCGCTTTCAATCTGTCCCGAGCTAAGCGTCTACGTTTGAACCTGATTGGGAATCAAAAAGTTATAATATTATGTTGAATTTTATGTGCTGGAACTTTAGTCAAATCAGATTCCAAGGTAATTGACTTGAATTTAATTGACAAGTCCCGAATATTAGGATCAGGATCTACATGTGATACACCGTGAATGGAAAAATTTTTCTTAAGGCGCAGCCCCCAGTGAAACTGAAAATTTGGGTAAACTTTACAGCCATTCACCTCAGAAACGTTACAAATATTTGCAAAATTTTTTTAGTGAGAAGTCGGAATGAACCTTTGGCTATCGAATCAACTCATTACATTTTGCAAAAAGTTTGTTACAAAAGTTATTAAATTCAAACAAAATAGCATGTTTTCGTTAAAAAATGTAATAGATCTCGGAAACTACTTAACGTACCGAGTTGATTTAAGCTACGGTTGTTAGATCTAATTTATTTGCAGTGAATTAACTCATCAAAAATTTAAAAAAGTTTTTTGCAAAAAATTTCCTAGAACAAAATGTGGAAATTTGATACAATTCAATGTGCATGCATGATATTTGTTCAGTGTGTGTAAATTACACATTTTGTTCTAGAAATTTTTTCGCAAAAAACTTTTTTAAATTTTTGATGAGTTAATTCACTGCAAATAAATTAGATCTAACAACCGTAGCTTAAATCAACTCGGTACGTTAAGTAGTTTCCGAGATCTATTACATTTTTTAACGAAAACATGCTATTTTGTTTGAATTTAATAACTTTTGTAACAAATTTTTTGCAAAATGTAATGAGTTGATTCGATAGCCAAAGGTTCATTCCAATTTCTTGCTAAAAAAATTTTGCAAATATTTATAACGTTTCTGAGGTGAACGGTTGTAAAGTTTACCCAAATTTTCAGTTTCACTGGGGGCTGCGCCTTAAGGAATAGAAGCTATCGACTTTAGATTGGTAACCGGATCAATTAACATATAGCTTTATTAGCTAAACTCACTAAAAGACCAAAATGAGCAAACAAGTCTGCTCCTATAATGACACGTGTAATGTATGCAACTATAAAGTGCTATGAAAAATCTCCTCTAAGTCCCAAATTTGAGGTTAACAACCTGTGTATCAATGTAAGATGCATTAGCCGGAGAAAATCAGAAAGCTGATGAAAATATTTGCTTTAGAATTACTAAAATCTCCGCTCATATGCCGATTAAAAAATTTTTCTTTGAAGAATGATCAAGAATTAAAAGGCGGCTTGAAGAAATACTTTTAAGTTTGCTGGCAGAAACTTAAGACTATTTAGTTTTTTGAACTATTTAATGACTTCTTAGAATTTCTATTAATAAATTTGCATGGTTCAATACAATTATGTACCTTGCTACCAAATTTATCATGAAACCCACAAAATCCTTTGTCCTTTGATGGTTTATTGGACAAACTACGTGAGCGGAAACTTTTAAATTGGTCATCATTCCGTCTTGGGTTTCTAAATATTAAGGATTCTTCAAACACAGAATATATCCTGCCCTTCAGTTGCGAGCTACTCTATTAATTTACGGGTTTTCAAAGAAAATAAATCCTTAGGAGTTCAGTTCGCGCTATATTGTATATATCTCTACTTTCTAGAATATATCCTATCTTTAAGATTCGAAAAACTTTCAATATATTTGATTTAAATTTAAGTATTAGGCAATAATTTATTTGGTTTAAATATAAGTGTAGAGCAATAATATGTTTATAAAGGAAAAATATATAAATATTGTTACATGCACGAATAACTCTGCGAGCTACTGTTGCAATTGTTTTCACAACCATTAAGAACCTCATGATCAACAAAGTGAATTTACTTGAAACCACGAGAACCCACCAAGCATGATCAACATCTGAAAGTGACGTTACTCCATTCATTAAGCTGCTCGAATGTACCAGGTACCTCTCGGCAAAACATTTGCCAATGTACGAGAAATGGGTTGAACGGCTAGAGACCCTATATAAAGGCGAGCTGAATGAATGAGGGGATCATTCATTAGAACCGCGATATATTAAAAACTGCGATAACGAATTGAAAAGCGATATTGATCGAGTAATATTAGTGAGTTTCGTTGATTATTTAGTGAAGACAGTTGTTAGATAAATTTATAGACAAAGTGAAAATTAAAATTGTGAAGTAGTTAAATGGGTGATTGTGCATTTTTAATTAATAAATAACTCTTTTAATTTAATTTAAAAGACATTGCGTTTTCATTTTCCCGGAACATTAAAATTATTGGCCGCGAACTATAACACGCGACAATATTATAAGTCTGTTGATGTGCAATATTGTAAACTGTTGTTATTTTGTACATACAAATTATTATAATCTTACTCAGATTTATTTTAAATGTTGATTGATTACGTTGTTGGTTGAAATGTTGACAATGATATTCCAATTCCAAGTTTCACTATGCGTGAGGTTGATAATCTCTTTGATTGCTTCAATTTGTTTGATTCGAGTTGATTAACTATGTTTGTTTGTTGTTGTTCGCTGCAACTGATGTTATTATTCGCTACAAATGATGATTTTGTGAAAGTTAGAGTTAAAAAATTAACTGCAGCAATCGAGGCCACGCTAAGTACTGATCCAACAGCATATAGTTGCCACGCTGGAGTAGAGATGATAAGTGGCCGCTGACCAAAGAAACTCAGAACTCAACGGACAGCTTGAATTATTCGTCCGCGGAGCGTAAGATAGGAACCTTCAATAGCTCAAAAGTTTGCAGTGTGAGAATGAATACTACTACTGCCTTACTTCCAGAACCCCAATCTGCACTTGGTACAAGCGGAAGCCAAAAATTTGTAAACTTCTTTGTTCAAGTTTTTGGCTCTGGTCAAATCCTTGTCACTACCGATTTGAGTTTCACTAAAGTGATCACAGTAAATAGTTCATGGTGTGGCAATATTGAGACTTCGCCTGGGCTTGCAGCTAGTTGAGCCGGAGTTGTGTTAAGCGGGCGTCATTAATTACTCCACATATAAGCACCATGGAAACGACATATTGCCCCATTGTTCTTCGTTGGTCAGTGATTGCAATCGGTAGTGACAGTGATAGCGGCATTGATAGTGTTATCACCAAAGTGGACAGTGCCAGCAGGAGAGAAAATCGCAGCAAAAAGCAGAAAGAGGAGGAGAAAGAGACAAGCTTTGTTCTTCGTTCTTCGTTGGACAGTGATTGCAATCGGTAGTGACAGTGATAGTGGCAGTCATAGTGTTATCACCAAAGTAGATAGTGCGAGCAGGAGAGAATATCCCAGCGAAAAGCAGAAAAAGGAGAAAAAAGAGCAAGAAAACAAAAATCAAAGAGTCTTCTGTGTGAGTGATTTTTACTTTCCCTGGTTGTTAGACTATATTATTTTGTTTATCTCTCATTCACATTAAAATATTTAATAGTTGGGCAGGGTTCAAAGTATTTGAGTTTGGTTGGGTTGGGTTGTGGATATGACGGATATATCCACAATGAACAAGGATCAGCAGATTACTCTCTACTCTCTCTACTAATAGCTCAATAAAAAGCTTTGCAAACTGTGCAGGCACAGGTTGGCGAAGTCCTACAGCAGTTGAAACAGGCTCAGCAGTAATAAACGACCTTAACTTGGAGTTGGCATAACAACGCCGAGTTAATAAGGAGCTCATGGAGCATTTGAAGGTTTTGGTGGTGTTTGAATCAAAAAAGAAAAACAAAAACATAAAGAGAAAAATGAAGTCTTCATCTTCTTCACAGAGCACTTTCCACCCTCTTCTCCTTCCTCAGAAGAAGAAACAATAGAAGAGGAAACCACAGAAGAAGAAGATTAGGACAAAGAGCCCACGCAGGAAGACTTTACGGAGGAGGATGAAGAATTTCCTGCTCTGCCACCACCGAGTCCCTCAATGGCTCTATCAGAACAGGCCGTCCTAACAAAAACTACTCCCATAGTGCCCACCACATCCAAATCCCCAGACGATGACAAGAAACGGAAAATGATACCCGTCATTCTTCGAGAGTCTGAAAAGTGAACCCAGATCCTAAAAGACATGATACGACTTGAAATTAACCAAGAAATCGATAAAAAAATCTACTTAGGGATCCCGATAATTCCTTAGACACCTCTATACCACAGAAAACTGGCAAAATGCCTGATAGAAATGAAAATTAAATACCACACATACATCCTTCGTGAAGAAAGGAGTCTGAATGTGGTCATCAGGGGTCTGTATGGACTGTCGATTGACGACATCAAAGAAGATCTTGAAAGCCAAGGATTTTATCTCATTCAAATCCACCACATAAAACTAAGGGATGGGCCATCCAGGTTGGTGAAGGTCCTCCTTCCCAGATCTGGGACTGACATACTAGTGAAGCGCAACGCCCCGTACAGGGTACAAGTTGCAGTTGCAAACTGCAATCAAAATAAAACCACCAAAATACCTACACAATAACAAACTTAAACCACACAAAATCAAGCAAACATTCCACAAAACATAAATAATAGCATGGGCAGACTCTTTGCCACCATGCAGACACAGTTCCAAGCCATGATGCTAGACATGATGGCAGAAATGATACAGGGCAGGTTTGCATCACAAAACAGTATGAATAATACACTTACAAATAAACAATAATGACCCTTATGAATCATTTAACCATTTTCACATGGAATGCAAATTTCCTGCTTCATAACACTAGTAAGCTGGCTTAACTTACGAGTATATTTGATTATAAGTTTGACATCGAAATCGCCTGTGCTTCCTTAACCATTCTCTGTACAGAAATGACAAAACAACAGGTAGAGGAGGTGGAACGGCCATGTTTGGCAGAAAAATGTGACCCATAATCTCATATTGACACTTACTTAACAAACTCTAGAAGCCACCGCAATTCAAATGCGGGCGGATTCTTTTAAAATAATGGTAGTCTCGGTATAAAGCTACCCGTTTGCATCTACGCACATTGAATATATTAGAAAACTTTTGAACTTTCAGGGTCCCTTCCTCCTTGCCGAAGATTTCAATACATATCACCAAAAGCTGTGAGAAGCAACCGTGCTGGGACTGAGTTAAACCGATTCATCACAGATAATCCGTTAAGTTTACATATCCCCATCGAGCCAACACATTGCGGCTACCAAAATAGTTATCGTCTCGATATCGGTATATCACGTATCTTTAAACACGATGTACGCATCGAAGTCCTCAACAATCTTTCATCCGACCACTAACCGGTGCTCTTCTTAATAGGAGGAATAAACATAGACGAACCCCTATAAGCAAAGAAGAAAACTGATTGGCAAGCTTTCCAAGACGCACTGGCTAAAGTAACCACTATTCAAAACCCTGAAATAGCCAGCGACACTGAAAAATTGATAGGGAAAATCATAGACAAAATAATACAGGCAAAAAAAGACAATACAGTCACAACTCTCACAAGAGTGGCGAATCTCTATGATTTCCCTAATAAAATCAAAAAATTAATAAGGAAGAGTAATCAAGTTCAGAGTAGGGCTAGGAACACAGGTGATCCTTTTTTCTCAAGTCAAAAGCGCTTTATTCAGTACTAATCAGTATAAGTTTTCAAAGAACATAAAGCAAATTCCAAACAATAAACATACAAAAACTTAATGGCCTAAATGGCTCTCTAAATTTATACGTATCATCAAACAATTTTTTCAGAAAAAACTAAAGTAAATTCAATTAATTAAGATTATTACATACTTTGAAATTCAATTGGGAAAAGGAGAAAAACCAACCAACACTATGCTAAAATTATTTATAATTTAAACACAATAGTGAACTTCCTACACTTAATATGTTTTAACTTATTTCTAATAAAATGCAATCAACAACTTTATCTTATACTTAAAGATTCTATGAAAATGTTCCTAACCTAAGCGTTTAACCTTATCTCTAACCTAATATAATAAACATGAAACTAACCTTTACTTAATTTTTAACAAAAATAAACAACAATACTAAAAGTAGCAATAATGAGCTGAAACTCAAAAACTAAATAACGAAAAACACATAAACTGGAAACAAACATTCAGCCACCAGTACTTTGATTGCGTCGTCTTAATTCGATTAGCTTCAACGAATCTAGCAAATGAGTATCTTCATTGGAATTGTTGGTCTCGTGAACTCAAATTCGGAGGATATTTTATCTTCTTATCAGTGGCCCGTCGATATACGTGATATATGACTGGAACTCCGTCAGAATAAAAACGTATCGATTCATGTCCAAATACACGCATGCTGCTGGAGGAACGAAGCCAGTAGCAAGGCAAGACGCAATATACCCGTCTGCGGGGTGGGACGGCTGTGAAATCCAAGGGTTCTCACGCACAGTCACAGATCTTGCGGTATGATTCCGAAGAAGTTTCAATATGAAGATATCGACTCTTGTCACTTGAGCAGTTTGATAAATTCTCCTATTTGATATATAGTGCTTCCAATCAGTCTCAGGCTTTTTATACAAACCAGTTCATGCACGAAGACGTTTCCTTTCGAAAACTCTTAATTTCTCCATAGTACTAGCACTCTGGTTGTACCAGATCTGATATCCATATATCTAAACTGGTCTAACCAGGGTCTTGTAACAGATAATTTTGACCTTTTGATCAATGTATCTGGAATAACAGACTCTTTGTAGGGCCACGACTACTTTTAGTGCCTTACTGAGCATGATCTTGACATGTGCAGTACAGATACTGATCGAGATGAACACCGAGGTATCGAACACAGGATTTATGTGGAACCCGTTCTGGACCACCCTCGCCAGCCATGATGTGGAAATAATTCGAAATACGTTTCAGGTCTTGACTGACCTCCTGCAGCGTTGTCCGAAACAAAATTGTTTCACACTTCTGCGCATTGATTTTCATTCGCCAATTGTCAGTGTAAAGCTGCACATCATTGAATATTTTTTGGAGATTACTCTTAAATATTGTAGCTTTTCAGTCTGCCGTATAGATGATCAGATCATCAGCAAACGTTACGAATGATCGCGTTAGCAAGACGTCAAAATCAAAACCGTTCAATAGCTTGCGAATGAAGATTAAGAAGAACAGAGGCGCAGTAACTGTTTCCCGCTGTACACCATTCTAGACCTTAAATTCGTGCATTGTTGTCAGATTTCCATCAGTTACATCAATCGATTTCCCGTACAACATATTGCACATCATGGCGACAATGTCTCTAAGGAATTTGCAGTGAAGGAGTTTAAAAACTAGTCCACCTAACCACACCGTATCGAAGGCTTTCTCCTTATCAATGAGACATGCTCCAAAACATTCTCTATCATTTAGTTTCCAACAGATGTCTGAGGTTACTTTCGTTAATGCATGTGTGGTCAAATGCCTGGCACGAAAACCAAATCGGCGATTCGGCATCAACTCATATTCCTCAATGCGGGCGTTTAATGCTCTGTTGAGTATCACTTCAAACACCTTGCTGATGTTAGGCAGCATGCTGATCGGGCGATAATTTTTCGGGTATGAAGATTCTTTTCCTTTCTTCAAGATCGGAAATACCCTAGCCTTTTTCCACTGATTTAGGAAATATGAATTGCTCAACATATTGTTGAACAATATGCAATTATTCCTAATAGCAACCTCAGGCAAATGTCGTAGAACTGCAGTTGGAATACCGTCAGTACCACATGATTACTTGTTGTTTATTCTGCGAAATATGAAACACAAGTCTTCATAGCTGACAAAATGATCAAAAAGATTCAAGCTCGGTATGAGGTCAGATGTTAATGTTTCATTGGCCGTTCTGGCTTGATTTGAGCCCGGGAACTTTTGCTTCAACGATCTCTGAAAATATTTTATTCCCTCTCTCAGTGTTTGGTAGATGAACCAATTAAAAGTTTGTTCCAATCAGGGCAAGTTTATCCAATCCTTCACATTTAATCCTATTGCCATTTCTATCCGGAGTCGTAGTATCAATTTCGATACCAGCCCTATCCAGAAGATTTATCTCATCACTAGTGATTTCAAGATTCGATACCACCACTCGAGACTTCTTGCGGCATATACTATTCACTTTCACGAAAATTCTGTATGGGTCCTGAGAGCTAGTACCCCTCAATTTTTCCACCCATTGATTACTGACCTCACTCCTGAAGTATGACCGGATTAAGTCCCGAACATTCTTCAGATGTAATTTCAACAAAGCCAACGAGGGATGGTTGTAGTACAAAAATCGTCGAGAAAAATTGTTGACGCGTGTGAGAAGAGGGCTTTTCAATCTTTTCAATCTTGCGACGGTTGATGTTTCATATCCTTCCATATTGTTTCGATGTTTAATCTCGGGAACTACTTTCTCAATCGTTTGAAACGTCAGCTTCTCTAACTTCGACAAATAGACATGTATTTCATCGTTAGTTAGATTACTGTCATTAAGAACCATTGAGCAAGAGTTGCCATCATCAGAAGGCGGACATTGCTTCTGATACTTCCAATTAAACTTCTTTTGAAACTTTCCCCAGTCGCATTTTTGAAATTCAACCGATGATTTTGATGTTGAACTGGAATGAGGAAGAAATCATCCTTTGATGATTGATTTCCATTAGAATTCCGTTATGGTCGCTGTCGTAAGGGAGCAGCTGCAGTTTCCGTTGAGGACTATTAAAACTGAATTCAACTATTGCTGCAGCAATGCAGAGGTCTAAATATGAATTTGTCCTAGGGTATGTTGGGAACTCCGACCCATATAGATTGCATCTGTATTCAATTTGGTTCTCTGCTATCCACGATCTTAAGAATACACCTCTTGGATTATTTGTGATGTTCACCCATGATGTATGCTTGGCGTTCAGGTCACCAGGAAAAATATGATAACTATGCAGCCTGTTCAACTCGAGTATTTCAAACAAGGAATTGAGTTCCTCCTTGAGCTTGAGAACAGTTCCACCACTTGCACAGGCAGAGATGACGAAGAGGTTATCCCCACCTGGCAGTGAAATTTTGATAACGGACACTTCAAGAGACTCAAAGCTTTTGAATTCGACTTTTAAAATATTTTGGAAACAAAAGGGTCTTCGAACCAATATCCCGGTGCCACCTTCCCCATCACCTATTACCCTATCGTTTCTTACGAATTCAAAATTCTTGAATGTCATAGAGTGCCATGAATTGAGGTGGGTTTCGGTGAGAAGCATGATGTCAGGCTTTTGCTTAACAAAGAATTCAAGGAGATAATCACGCCAATGTATAGTAACGATGGAGTTGATGTTGATCGAGATGAGACGAATCCTATCCATGGGAACGTGACTGGATGACAAACTATTTTGAAGCATGTTGGCCTAAACGTTGAAAAACGAAATTGATTTTTTGGTCTTGTTTATTAATTCTATCTGAAAGAGATTCAAGCTGTTGGTAGATTTTGAGAAGCAGCTCATTATTGCCACTTACATTATTTATTTTATTTACGTTATTTTCTGCTGGTCCTATTGCAGCAAGTGCAAATGATACCCCGGGTTTGACGAAGTTGGGAGCTAACAAACTGTGATTTACTGTTTCGGGGAAAATTTAACTCTTGCATCTTGTTACCGAGGGCATCCTCGATATGATGCTGGATGACCAAATATACCGCAATTAACACCATATAATTTTTCTTTTGGCTCCATCTGAGCCAATTTGCATTCACCGGGGGCGTAAATATCTTTGCACTTAACACAGCGATAGTACATGGCACAATTGGCAGCTGAATGACCGAATCTTTGGCACCTGTAATACTGTTTGATCCCAGTTTTTTGGAGCCGTTCCGACCTCACAACTCTAAAGTTAAAGTAGCTTCCCTATTGGAGGGCACTCGGACTGCTTTCGTTAGAAATTTGGACTAAATAAAATGGTAATATTTTACCTTCGACAGTTGATTTCCTTGTAGCAAAATTTTTCACACTGATGAACTTAACAGCTGGTACTGTTTCCTGCAACATTTCAAGGACATCAACAGTATTCTCGCCACAGTCCAAGCCCTTCAACAGGGAGGTCTGATTTTTTTCCGCCTTTGGCCTGTATGTGAAGTGGGGAGCTTTGACACTATTAAGAGCATCTTTCGCTGGTGTGAAATCAGCCAGTTTTTTTGTCTTGATTGTGAGTTTATCAGCGGTCACTCTCTTAACTTCAAAGTTATCGATTTTATGTTCGGCTGCCAATAACCGAACCATATCTCTCCCACGCGGCCCAAAAATGTTAATTGGAGGAAATTTCTCATTTACCTTACTATTTTTAATAGGAGAACCAGCAGACACACCGGTTGGCTTCTTCTCCTTCTCCTCATTTTATTGATTTTAAAAATTCAATGAAATTATTACTACCATCAATATTACCTATGCTATGGTGGCACTCCATCTGGATGTCCATTTCATCTTTCATTGCAGACGGCAGCGCATAGTAATCGGCGCTGTCGTTCGCTCCTCTTGCAGTTAGGATATTTTCAGCATCATGGATTGATGTCTTGCTCGTATCTTGCAATTTCTTTTATATATTTGAGTTTTCTACGCTGGTACTGTTTTTTCGTTGGTCTTGCTGGTTGTTGTTTCCTTTTCCTCCAAGATACGCCAGGAAGAAAATCAAATTACAAACCAAATTTGTGATTGGATACCAAATTCCCTGATGAACAATAAGAGAGCTTCTTGCAAAGTCTGGAGCCTGGATGCGATGGTTTAGAGGGTTTCCAAATGCTTTCGTATAAAAAACAAACTTATAATACCACCAATTCACGGCCCTTACTGTATCAAATTTGACAGTTCTGGGAAGGTGGAGGCCTTCGCAAATACTCTAGACTAGCAGTTCTGTAAAAATTCATCCGATAAGGAAAACCTTGACGAACATGCAGATCACGTTAATCGGGTGACCAACAGGCTCATGAGATCAGACATTACAAACTCCGGCTAAATACACAGCACCAATCTTCAAGCAATAAAAGACATCATACTGAACAGGCCGAAAGCAATGAGATTTGATTTAATATTGTCGCGTGTTATGGCTCGCGGCCGATAATTTTAATTTTCCCGGAAAAAGAAAACGCACAGTCTTTTAAATTAAGTTAAAAGAGTTTATTTACTAAAACAATGCACAATTATTAATTTCACTATTAAATTCTTCATTTCCACTTGTCAATAACAGTTGTAATACTGTCCACTTAACAATCAATCAATCAATCAAGATCGCCTTCACTTCGCGCTACACTATATCGCAGTTAACTATCGCGGTTTTACTATCGCTTTTAATTCGCACTCGCCTTTATCGCAGTTTCTACTATCGCTTTTGATTCGCACTCGCCTTTATCGCAGTTTTTACTATCGCGGTTGTAATGAATAATCCCCCCATTTATTCAGTTTACCTTTATATAGGGTCTCTAGCTGTTCAATCCATTTCTCGTACATTGACGAATGTTCTGCCGAGAGGTGCCTGGTATATTCGAGCAGCTTAATGAATGGAGCAGTGCCGTCACTTTCAGGTGTTGATCATGCTTGGTGAGTTCTCGGCGTTTCGAGTAAATTCATTTTATTGATGTTCTTAATGGTTGTGAAAACAATTGCGACTGTAGCTCGCAGAATTATTTGTACATGTAACACTGCCCTCCACCTCAGTTCTTTTCGCCCCGAAAAGATGTGTGGTCAGTTGTAGTCAATTCTCCCTGGATATAATATGGAGCAAGGGGGTCCAGATGCACGATTTTCATTTTGGCTCTTAGCTTACGGTGTTCTTGTATGCGGTACACGACGTTGTTGATTCGCTGTGTAACTCAGTATGGTCCCTCCCAATTATGTTGCAACTTTGGAGACCTACTTTTTCGCTGATGTGGATTATATAGCCACACTAAGTCATCTTGCTGGAAGCTAGTAGAATTTGCCTTTAGATCATACCTGGTCTTCATGCGGTCAGTAGCCAAATCGAGGTATTTTCGCACTGTCGATGTATCTGGTTCAAACGTTGCCTTAGCTCAGTTGCGTATTCCGAGATGGTTTGGGGTTTCCGGGCGTTTTCCGAACTTCATATCAGCTGGCAGACGAATAGTCTTTCCAAAAATGACTATGGCTAGGGCTTGACTCGTCAATGCATATTCGGCAGCTCTGTACGCCATCAAAAATAGTGGGGTGTGTCGGTCCCAGTCCCTTTGGTTCTCGTCAACCATCTTGGTTTTGTTTTTGTTGTTTTTTTTTGTGGTAGGGAGATGAATGCCATTTATGCACAGAGTGTGGGACTCCCATGCGCGACTGGACTACCCACCAACCAACTCCCCTGCCAACCTGAGAACCCAGCCTGGAACTGTTTGACACATTCCTACGGGCCAGGTCTCGTTTTGTTACGCCGTGGGGCGTCTTCAAGCTGAGGAGTCCCTTTTCTAGCGGGAGGGGAGAGAGGAAGAGGAAATGCCAGAAGAGCGATCCCCCAGCGGTCCCAGCGGTCCCAGCTGCTGTGAGTCCCTTTTATATTTTAGGACTGCCCGAGCATAATGTGCCACCTGGTTCTATTTGTCAACCGATTCGAGCATCACTGCAACTATATTATCCGGGGTGAGCTCTCCCGTCTCCCTGTAGAGTTCCCTTTGCAGCCTGACCCATTTTGTACACGCAAAAAAATGTGTGACAGGCATTGTCCTCCTCTTCTGGGCAAAACCGACAATTGGGAGACCGTGACTTACCGATCTTGTGCAGGTAACACTGAAAACACCCATGTCCGCTCAAAAATGGGTCGGATAGAAGTCAGTCTCACTATTCCTTCGATTTAGCCACGGTTTCACATCCAGGATGAGGCGCGCAGTCCACCTTCCCTTCGTGCAATTCGTGCTGCCAATCATTGAGCGAGCGCTGTTTCTCCTCGCGGACAGCTATCCCCCTCGCATCCTCGTTTCGGCGCAGGTAAATGCGTGGCGCTCTTTTGCAAGGAGGGCGATAGGTCTCACGCCTGCAATCATTCTCACCGCCGAGTCGGAGACTGTTGGATACGAAGATGCAATTCTCAGCGCTCCTCTTCTCTGTACCTGTGCCAAACGTTTTCGGTATACCTCCTTGCTGAGAGCGTCGCCCCATATCTCTGCTCCGTATACCAGCACTGACCCTACAGCACTCATCAAGAGGCGTCTTCTTGATGGGCTGGTTTCCCCTACGTTGGCCATAAGTCAACTCAGAACCGATATTCCCGAAGCAGCCTTCTCAGCCGTTGCCCTAATTTGCTCAGAGAAACTCATCTTCGTGTCGATCAGTAGCCCCAGTTACTTCACCGCTGGCTTCGATTCAATTTGTATGTTTCCAATACTGATCATCCTTTTTCTAGGGATGCTCTTTTTTGTCAAGATGACCACTTCGGTTTTCTCCCGTGCTAAACTGAGCCCGCGAGCAATCATCCAGTTCCTCACTCGGCGCATTAGTATACCTAGCCCAAGTTGTGCTTGTTCAACGGTGCGTTCAGCAACCAGAGTCGCAACATCATCCGCATAGCTTACCAAGCGCAACTCATCTGGCATCTCGAGTCTCAGTAGCCCGTCGTAAGGCACGTTCCACACCATCTTGGCCAGATGTTTATTGAGCGTGCCGTTGAAACTTGCGACCATTCCATCGGATTGGGGATGCAGCGGAGTTGCCCTCGTTTTTCGTATTCCCAGTAGCTATATTTCGCTAAAAACTAGTAACTTGAAGTTTTGGCTTTGATCTAAATGTAGTTCACAAGATACGCCGTACATACTGACCCAATTTAACACTAGCTGTTCGGCTACAGTAGTTGCTTCCTGATTGGGAATGGGGTAGACCTCGGGCCACTTGCTGAAATAATCGGCTACAACCAGCTTGTATCGATTTCTCCATTCGGATTCAGGAAAGGGGCCTGCGATGTCAACAGCAATCCTTTTAAACGGTACCCCCACGTTATAGGCTTAGATTTGTCCCCTCAGTCGTCGCTTTGGACCTTTGACGGAAGCAAAAATTGTGCATTGACGGCACCAGTCATCTACGTCTTCTCGAGCGTGGAGGCAGCAGAACCTTTCCCGCAATTTTCCTAAGGTCTTGTTAACACCAAGGTGGCCTCCCGAGGATCCTACATGCATTTCCTTAACCAAATCGCGGATTCGGCTTTTGGGTGGTATAGTTTGCATCCTATAGGAGCTACCATCCGCCGTTTCCCATTTCCGCTTGAGTACGCCACCCTCCACCTGAAGGGAGTTCCATTGTGCCCGATAGCTTTTCAGGGTTGCGCCATGCATTGAAACGTCTTTCCACTCCGGTCGCCCAGTCGTCTCCTTCCATACGAGCAATGGTCCGATGTCTTTATCGGCTAACTGGGCGTTTTGGATCTCCTCCCATGACCAACCTAATCCGATTCGGCCGTTATCACTCCCAGATCAACGAGCGGTTCCTTTTCCTCAATTTGCCGGCAATGCTTGCAGTTAGCTGGACATGGATGACGAGATAGGGCGTCAGCATTTCCATGAACTCTGCCCTTGTGAAGTAGTTGGTACCGCACTAGGTCTGGTTGGATAGTCTATTGGGTTGCACTAGTGTTGCTTTTTATGGTGCAATGTTCTTCATCAACTTCACCCGAAAGGCATAATTCAGCTTCTCCACAATACAATCTTGACATGGTGACGGGGGTGCTAGGGACGTCGATTCTCCTAGCCAACATCCGCCCGACGAAGTTGGCCCCCTCAGTTTGATGGGCCTCCATTCTAGGCTCTTGACTCGGTCTGGACCTCCACCACCCTGGACAATAGCTCCGTTTTCTTCGCTTCTTGCAGTCTCTTTGCAGGCGCCCTTTCTCACCGCAATCCCAGCATCTAAGCGCGCCATTTACATGCGGGCCTCGCTCGATTTCTACATGCTCACACCTGCACTCGTCTGCCACTACCTCGCGGACCCGGGTAGTGATACGAGTCGCATTTTTTGCTGCTAAAAAGTTCAGACTATAAGCCATGGCGTCCCTAAACCATTTGCTTTTGAGGTAAACACATGCCTTGTTGCAATTCCTGCTCATTCAAGGCGCTGATGAATGCTTCTGTTGCTGCGTCATCTCGATTTTCTGGGTCGTAAGCTGGATAAGCCAAAAGTGCCAGTCGTTCAATGTCTTGGGCTAGCTGCTGTAAGGTTTCGCCAGACTTCTGCATCCGATGCTGTAGCTGTGCCCGGTAAATCTGCTTCAGATGATCGTCTCCATAACGCATGTCCAGCGCTTCATTATAGCAGCCGGGTTTGAATGCAACTCAACGGGGATAGTCTACAAAAGCTCGGCAGCTGGGTCTGTTAAAGCAAAAAATAATGCAGTTGCTCGTTCCTTCTCATACCAGTGATTTATCCTAGCGGCGGCTTCAAACTGGACTTTGTAAATACTCCAGACCGTTTGCCAATCGAATATTGGTGTTTGCGAATTTCTGGATGTGCTTTGCGCTGCGGTTATAAGCGGGGCTACTGCCTTCGCTGCTTCCAAGTCCTTTTTCACTTTTTCCATCTCATGGTTGATTCACTCCTCGACCCGGCTGACCTTCTCGACCTGGCTGATCTCATGGTTGATTCTCTCCTCGACCTGGTATACCTTTTCCTTGACGCATTTAATTTGGTTGTTGAGACTACTGATCTCCGCTTTTATTTCGGTTGACTGTTTTTCCAAACCTGCCTTCAAATCAGTTGACTGTTTTTCCAGCTTCTGTGCGATGTCTGCCTTCATGTCTGGCTTGATTTTGAGCGCTTATTGGTCTAGCTTCATACATTCCATAAATAACCACCACAAGTCTGGCCTGCAAGGATGGAAACGATCGTTTCAGTGTAAGATACATACTAAAGAGTGTTGGTTCAATACATCGAGCCTATGCAAAGCCATGTGTCTAGCCCAAGAATTGTTTCGTTTTGTGTCCCACTTTATCACACTTGCAACAAAGTGAACCTCAATCAGGCCTCTTGCATTCTTTTCTGGTGTGGCCATAGCTAAGGCACTTAAAGGAACAAAAGGGTATCCTGCAAATAACCTAACCAGTGCTTATTTTGTTGCCTGAGCATTCGATCGGCTTCTTCTTTTGGGAGATTGGCGGTGGCCAAGCCTTGCCCTTGGTTTTTTGTCAAGTTTTAGTTCAAACCCAGATAAGCTTAGGAACTCATGTCTGATAGCTTCCTTTACCTTGCTCACTTTTATGACGCAGTCAATGTGCCTGATATCGAGCGTCACCAAAGCTACCGTTGTGCTTCTTCTGAGAGCCTTTTTAACTCCATTTAAATGAGGTTAGATGTATAACTTTCTTTAAATTCATTTTAAGTTCGAATATGTCACCATGTTGAATAATTTAAATTTTAGCCTACTATTATAATTTTCTATCCAATTTAGATATCTGCAGATATTCAATTTCAAAAAATGAACTGGTGGGAAGACATTGATATATGTTGAAGAATTCAGGTCATTCATCTTCAATTTATTTTGAATTTGGCTTAATGGCGCTCATCTTCAAGACTCATATCATAATATTACCTCAAGTGGTACCTGAACTTACTTTGAATATAACATCTAAATATAGTACATGCTTTCACATTTCACATCCAATATCTATCCACATAAGGTTTTGCGCTATCTGAACAACACACCCATTCACTTAGGAGATGTGTATTTCGATACATACTTCTTCCTTGAGAACCATAGTAAATATACCGGTCGGTCCAATCACGTTAACTTTATGATTCAATTTGCTTTGCAAAGTTGTTGTCGCAAGCAACCTCACTTTACTGCGCTCATATCAATGAAAAAGTTCTTTCAGTTCAGACTTGTCCTTGTACATGCCCGGTACGCTGTTCCGCTTTAAGAGTATTCTGGATTCCTTAACATCTTCTTGCATTACCTCGTTCGTGAAAAGTGTTTTTATTATATCATAAAATAGGATAATCCTCGTATACTCCTTGAAGCTTTTACTTAGATGAATAGAGCAGACTTCGTAGTGCAATAATTTTCATGAACACATTGCCAAAGCCAACATGGAGGACTTCATGCACATTCACTTGGTGGCTTCCCTTTCCAGCTTTCCTGGCTTGTCGTTGTTTAAAGGATGAAATGTAATTTAAGTATACGAGAATGTCTTTCAGACATGTGGAGATCCAAAGGAAATCTTCGGCACTTTATTTTTATATCGTATCATGTCTAGGATTTTAATTACGTTATATCGGGACATGAAACCAGAGTCAACGGGCATTCATAAGCAAACATGCTAAGAACACTTCTGTGAATGAGATTTGTAGAAACATGGACTCCGAAGGAAAATCTGATTGGAGTGTGCGTATTATGATGTGGTCAATTGCGAACATGGAAAGGGAGCTTAGTTTTTTACAAAAACCATAAACGCTCCTTTTTGAAAAGCTAGAAAAGACTTGTACAACCATAAATCAATCGATGAATGCTTGGGCTTAAAGTTGACTCACGCACAAACGGAATTCATGGAAGAACTCTTGACCTTTCTTTGAAAATACTTTTTCCATCCTCAGATCCCTAGCCTCTTTCCAACTTTCTAATTGTCGGTACTGCTCACATAAGACAACTTTACTCAGTTTATTTTTCACCTTTTTAATTAGGATACCGTTGGCAACTTTATTTTTACTTTTTGCCTTCACGACCTAATTATATTGAGACGCGAGGAATTTGTAATTAATTCATTTTTTCCTGAGCCACTTTGACAAAGTTTTCTAAATAGGGTGCACAAGGAGTGAACAGCTCTAAGTCAATCAACAAAAAAAGTTTCTTATGCTCTCTACAGCGAAAGTTATTGAGTTTCAGGGTGGAAATTCTTGACGAAGATGAAGGCAACGTAGCGCCAATGAAAGATACGACCAATAGAAAATGCTGGTGACAGATGGCGAGAATATTCAAAGCCGATTTTTCCGTCAAAGAAAATTTGCACACTTTTATCGGCGATTTACTGATGAAGTAACGTGACAAAGTACCAACAATATTGGCAACTGACGCAAATTCTCTTCTTAATAATGCAGAAAATGACAAAATGTTTCACAAATTGATTCTACAGTGTACATGTTTGGAATGGGAAAATATCAGATTGAGACATTTATTCAAATTTTCGAATGCTGGCATTTATAGAAGAAAGATTTTATTTCATGTTTATTTACATTGAAATTTGGACTTTTTGACAGATTAAGTCTTGACATATTCGAATTTTGGGGTTAGAGAAATTAAGTAGTAAACCAATCAATTGGTGCCCTCGTATTATTTCCAGAAGTAAGCTTTATCAGATTTTTCAATTACCCTAGTCAATACGAACCCTCGAAATTTGTGAATAGTGCTTTATTTTTCCGCATTGGGAATCAGAAAAATGCTTACGAGTACACTCTACTATCTTGTCAATATACGCTTAGAACGTACGGGAGAATTCAAGCGGCTCGAACATCCTTTACAACAGCGTGTGTTACAGTTGACTTATTTCGTCATTCTACCATTCAAAGTCATAAAATCCAGGCAAGTTTCGTCAATCAATCTTGACTGGCGTTCTCTCTCTGCCTCCGCTAGGACAACTATCGCTAGGATTTATTTGACTTTCAAAAATACTATTCGGGACCAGGAGATTTATAGTTGCGCCTTTTATTGAACTTTTTCAGCGCACCAGTTTCGAGACATTAAGCTCTTCCTGGAGCCATTTTATTGTGTGGTTTTTTCATTTGAATGTTTTCAATGTATTGTATATTTGGTATGTATCCAACATATTCATTGAGGACTAAAATTGGAAGTGTATGTTTATTCCATATGGGAGACAAATGAATTTTGAGTGTGCATCCGTTGTTAGTATTGTTAGACTTTTTGCTAGTGCCTTGCCTTTTTTGTTGTGGGCAGAATCAGAGGCATTGGAAGTAGTGAATTTATTGTAGAAATGAAATTTATAGCCTAAATACAAGGAAATTTGGGGTCGATAAATTGCAAGTATTTTGCCATGGTAATTGAATGCAAAAGTTGCTGAATTTTTATTGCTTTTCTTTTCATAGATTGCTGAAAGAAAAATTATTGCATTTAAAGCAACCGTATGAAATCAAACTATTGGAAAGTGACTTCATAGAATTCGATTGTATTGCATATAGTTTCAAAGTAAATGATCATAACAGAGTTTTGTATTGATCAGAATATGTTTGTTCTTTTTATTGATATTTCAAGAGCAAAGATCGAAAAGTCAAGTATAACTCCCACTTACTTCTATATACAGGTAATTGTACATGAGGAATCAATAAATTCAATTCTTGAGCATTGGCAATTGAGAGTAATTCCAATATTAGTACTTATACTGGAGAGTTGTTTGGCATCCATTACATTTAAGAAATGAATTGTATGAACGGGATTGAATGCAAAAAGCATTCAATACATTTTTAACTACTTGAAGATCAAAATGGACTTTTAATTTTAGCAGGAATTGGAAATTGGGCAGGAGCAAATTATTTAACTGAAATGGAAAAATACTAAAATGATGCATATAACAAAAAAATTTCTGAGTGAATGCAAGCTTACCAAAATAATCCTGATTAAAAATTATGAATTTGTTTTGTTAAAAGTAACTATTAATCCGCGTTGAGCGAAAAGCTTACAAAGTAAAAAGCACTTTTTATTATGAACACCGAAATTCCTTACTTGCTACAACCTTTCTTCATGAGGCTTATCTCTGACTGGAGATTGACCACATATTAATCAAGTACATTCAAAAATTATTTACATTTAAATTTGATTCGATTAAAATCAAAATATACATTACATAAAGTCGCGATATATATATTTATCGCGTGTTATAGTTCGCATCCGATTATTTTAATGTTCCGGTGAAAGTGAAAACGCACTGTCGTCTAAATTAGGTTAAAAGAGTTTATTTGCTAAGAATGCACAATCATTAATTTCACTATTTTTACAAAAATTAATTAAAATGTTATTTTTCACTTGCCTATAAATTTTTATTTCAACTGTCTTAACTATCCACCAATACCGCCTTTAATTCGCACTCCACACTTATCGCAGTTCTTACTATCGCGGTTTTACTATTCCTCCCCCATTCATTCAGCTCGGGTTTATATAGGGTCTCTAGTTATGCAATACATTTCTTGTATATTTGCAAATGTTCTGGCGAGAGCTACCTGGAATATTGGAGTAATTCAGAATACCCCGCAGTGACGTCACTTTTAGCTATTGATCATGCTTGGTCGATTGTTTTGCTTTCGAGTACATTCGTTTATTGATCATGATGTCAGTAATAGTTGCGACAACAAGTGCGACAGTAGCTCGCCGCATTGTTTGGACATGTAACAATATATATATATATATATATATATATATATATATATATATATATATATATATATATATATATATATATATATATATATATATATATATATATGCATATATATACATATATATATATATATATATATATATATATATATATATATATATATATATATATATATATACAGTTAGACAAAAAAGTATCCGTACGGTGCTTATTTTTCTGTATAAGTAAGAATACCGTTCAGATATATCAATATTTTTTTATTTTAGTAATTAATAAAAATAATCCATTCGTTTCGATATAGTAGTTCAAACTGGTAAATTTATCAACATTTCACATCAAAAAAGTCTGCGTACGATATTACATCTTAATAAAATTATAAGAAAAAGGAGTTTTGTTAAAAAAAATTTCAGTACTTAGTAGGATTCTCCTTAGCTGTGATGACTGTTATCAATTGTCTGGGCATCGAAGAGACTAGTTTGGATGTTATTTCGGATCCCTTAGAGTTCCATTCTTACTGGAGCTTAGCGTTAAGCTATTGCTTGTTTTTTATTGCGCGTTTGCGTACTCTACGCTCCAATTCATCCCATAAATGTTCTATTGGGTTTAGGTCGGATGATTGTGGTGGACTGTGTAGTTGCTTAGGTACATTTTATAGTAGTCATTCCTTAACAATCATTGATGTATGCTTAGGATCGTTGTCTTGTTGGAAAATGAAATCACTTTCCATTCCTAAAGCTGATATGCTTTCGCGCAAACTCGTTTTTAGAATGTTTAGGTAATCCCAAGTCCATTGTGCTCTCAATAAAGCGCGATTTTCCTACTCCTGAAGCTGCCATACACCCCCAAACCATTACATTACCACCGCCATGCTTGACTGATGGAATTAGATTTTTGCAATTGAATTCCTCATTTGCTTTGCGCCAAACTTTTCCCTTGCCATCTGATCCAAATATGTTGAATTTATTCTCTTCGGAAAAAAAACTCGATTCCAGAAATTAGTGTCCTTATTTTGGTGCATTTTCGCAAAGTCTAATCTCTTCTTGCGATTAAGTTTTGAGACCAATGGCTTTCGCCTTGGCTTTCGACCATGGAAATTACTTTCCCGTAGAACATTTCTAATAATTTCCTCACCTACCGTTAAATTAAAGTCTTTTCTGACCTCGTCTGCTATTTTACATGCGTTGGTTCTAGGATTATCTTTTATTTTTCTTACTATTGACCGCCGCGCCGTCGCTTAAACTTTTTGGCCGTCCCGAACGGGGCTTACTTTTGAACGAACCGGTTTCTCCATATTGCTTAATAACATATTGGACACTTGACATAGGTCTACCAATTACTTTTGAAATTTTACCCATCGACTTGCTTTCGCAATAAAGCTTTATGATCAATTTCCTCGTATCTACACAAATTTCTTTACTCATGGCGGAATATTGGATTTTCTGAAGTTGATACAAATCTGCGCGCGGCTGAAACTATACTAGTTGTACTCCAGGAAAAATTGTGAGCTCTTGTTTGTGCAAAGCATTGTATACATAACTATGTAAACAATGCAAAGCATCGTTTAAAAAATTTCGTACGGAGACTTTTTTGATATAAAATTTTGTAAAATTCACTAAATTGAATTACTATATATTAAGAAATGGATAAATTCCTGCATTTATCCCTGAACTTTGTTACAAAAGAGCTGTAGAAAACATTGCGATCATTAAAGTTAAAAAAATATTGAATTACATGAGAGATGTTCATAAAAATCAAGAAAAAGTAGCGTCACACAGAGACTTTTTTGTCTAACTGTGTATATAAATATATATATATATATATATATATATATATATATATATATATATATATATATATCTATATATCTATATATATATATATATATATATATATATATATATATATATATATATATATATATATATATATATATATATATATATATATATATATATATATATATATATATATATATATATATATATCTATATATATATATATATATATATATATATATATATATATATATATATATATATATATATATATGGGTCAAAATCACCAAGGTGACGAATTCGAAAATATGAAATTTTGTAAAAAATATAACGCGATGGGAGTCCAGAAAATAACTGGCAATATACAAAAGACTCTCAACAATGGCGCTGTAAAAGAAGCGCGTAAAATACTCACATTTTCATCATTTATCCGGGTTTTCAAAGAGACTGGGTGTATCCTAACATCATTCAGGGAACGTATTTTAAAACCTGGATATTTTTGTTAAAAATATAAATTTCATAAAACTTATTTTGAAAGCACGATATTTCAATAAATGTTGAATAAAATATATTTTAAGTTGTACTCAACATGGTCTTCTGTTAATTTTTTTTTAATAAAATGTAACATTTATGAAGCACATGTTAAATATTCTTCAACGAAGATTCTGTTTATTTACAATGGTTTAGGTTTTATTGTTTTTTTGTTTTTTTTCTAGAAAATCGTTTATTGTAGTACTTAATTTTAATTGCAAATGAAGAAGATACATTTTATCTTGAATTAAATAATTATATATTTATTACGTTCCCATAAATGACGATTCAACACTGAATGATCGCGACGTTCACGAAATGAAAATAGAATTTCGGAAATTACTTAGGTAACTAATTTCAGTATTAAAGAAATGACAAATTTTAAAGAAGGAACTTTATTTTTAAGAATTCAAACTGCTAGACTTTATAAAGAAGTATAAACTATGCTAAAAGTAAACTTTTGCTGTTAATAGTTTTAATGAAAAGTACTGCAAGAACCTTACGTTTAAAACTTTTAATGATGCAATCATTGATCTGAAGATTACATGAGAACTTTAAATAAAACAGAATGAAGTTAATACTTGTATAACAAACTTAAACAGTCACTTCAAAAACTTTAAAGTAAGGAATAGAGCAAAATCTAAAATTAAACAAATAGAAGAGCACACATTAGTTCATGTATTTAAAATCAGCTAAAGTTTCTCATAAATATCCATCTCATTTTCAAAATGATAGTATGGATTGTGACTTGCTCCCTTTATTGACTGAGGCTTAGGAATAATTTTTAAAACTTGCTCGTATGTAACGTAGGATACATCTTTGTAGTCAACTTTAAAGTCGCTGGCACTGTTACGAACTGACTTTAGGAATGTGACCTTGATTTATCCCTCATCGTCTACACTAGTTCCAGCAATCGCAACATATTTGTAAAACAGATTCCTACTTTTCGTTGGAACATTAATCAATAAAAATGTTCCGGGTATTATTTTGTTAGGATGGATATGTTCATCTGCGTAAGACGTATTAGCACCCGTGTCTCGTTTTTGTTCTTTTTTACGAAGCGCTGCCATAAGAAGCGGATGAACTGTACACCTCATCATATATGCCTTTTCTAGGTTTCAAATTATCTATTAGCTTGAAGTCTAGGGGTGTCATATATTTAGATGCTTCCGTCTCTGTATCAAAATGTTGTTTTCTCAGTGTGGTGGATGTATTTCTAATGGGTTGTTTTTCCATTTGATGCATGTTTTCTAAATGAGTATTTGATAATATATTTAATTTAACTGCTCTTTGGTTTTGACCGTGCTGGTCTAGTTTAATCACATTCCCTAATGCTTTTTCCCATGTAATTTTTGTGATATTCAAAATTCCAGGAACTGGATCAATTTTTTTCGGGAACTGTATTTTTGATGCTAATGATTTCCTCATTCGTTATTTTACGCAACATGACAGCTGAATCTTTGAAAATTTCAATGAAATCATCTGCATTTTTGACATCTTTCCCCATTAGTACATGCTTGTCTGCAGTCCTCTTCAAAAATCCCCCTATTCCGTCCATCGGACCTTTTCCATGTCCTGGCTCGCTATAAAACCAATATATATATATATATATATATATATATATATATATATATATATATATATATATATTTTTTTTTTTTGCGTGTTATGGTTCGCGGCCAATAATTTTAATGTTCCGGGAAAGTGAAGACGCAATGCCCTTTTCAATTAAGTTTAAAAGATTTTATTTAAAAGAATACACAATTACTAATTTCACTATTAAAAGTCTAACTTCCACTTGCCAATAAATTTCTATTGCAATTGTCTTCTAAAATCACTTCGCAATCAATATCGCCTTTACCTCGCGCTCCACTCTATCGCAGTTTTTATTATCGCGGTTGTAATCAATAAATCCCCTCATTCATTCAGCTCGCCTTTATATACATATGTACATTGGCGAATGTTCTGCCGAGAGGTACCTAGTATATTCGAGCAGCTTAACGAATGGAGTGACGTCACTTTCAGATGTTGATCATACTTGGTGGGTTCTCGTGGTTTCGAGCAGGCCCGTGCGCAGAATTCGTTTATGGGGGGGTTTCGACATATGTGTATCATGTTAGGTTATGAATTTAATAAACAATAATAAGACACTTTTCTTATAAATGAAGACATTTTATTGTGTCTTGACTTGATATTCAGTTATTTTATAATAATTTAACTCTGCGAGGTGTAGAAAAAAACTTCTCCAAAACTCTTTGCGGATCGACCCCGACATCGCGAAATATATTGAGCAAGGCTAATCGGTTCAGCCGATCTTCAGACATTGTTGACCTGAGGTAAGTCTTGAGGCGACGCAATGTTGAAAAGGAGCGTTCATTCGTCACTGTCGTTACAGGCAGAACTGCCAAAATGCGAAGCATTTGATGAACATTTGGAAACGCATCTCCATTGCACACATCGAGTGCTTCAAGCGAATTTTTAACGTTTTTTCTGGCGATGCGTTGACGCCAAAGTTTGACTTCGTCTGCCCAGATGTCACGGGAGCCATTCCGCAAAATTGGAGAGTATGGTTCAAACAATTGAGCGCAGGATTCTTCATTGAAATTCTTCATTTTGTTGGGAAAGAGGCAAGCAAAGTTTGATAAAATTTTGCGGTTATTCAAAAATCGATCTTATAAATGTGTCAGAAACAAATCAATGTATGGGATGTAAATCGTTATGCGAAAATAATCTTCAACTAAATCAGTTTGTACGTTGGAGCGTTGAGTCTGTTTTGACGCGAGCCTGGGTTTCCGCAGTTCGATGTCGTATTTTGCACTGATTTTGCTCACGGTTTTGAAAATTCCTCTGAAGTCCTTTTCGGCGTTTTCTCTTCTTTCAAGCAGGACTTGTTTCGCAGCATCAGCCAGTTCGATAGCCTCGCCAAGATCCTGGTTTTCGGACTGAAGTACTCGACTGAGAGACAAAGTCAAAGAATGTACTGAGCTCAAAATATTCATGGAGATCTGGAAATTAAATTTAAAGAATGAAGAATATACAAACATCTCATCATAGAGAGCTGGTAACGTGCTAGTGTGAGTCTTGAATTTTACCTGGAAATTTTCAGTTTTTAAAGCTGAAAGAAGTTGGAAAGCTCCAGATGAAGTCGTTGGATCCTTCCAGGTGGTCGAAATCACATCGAGAGTGCAAATTACTGCTGGTTGTAAGTGCAGATAAGTTGCGACAGACTCGTACTGCTCTACCCATCTGGTTTTGCAAAATTTTTTCAATTTCTTCAACCGACTTTCACATAGCGTCTCATCTTCATTGATCGCATCTTGAAGAGCATTTTGGATTTTGGATCAATGTCCATATCTGAAGAACTCAGCAAAAGAGAATACAAGAAACATTAGTCTCTGTTCGTACTGAATTCATTATCTTTATATGTAGGGTTTTTCAATGTACTAAAAGAATTCTTGGAATTTCTCAAACAGGATTTTTTAAAACATCGTAGTGGGACAATAATATTGTTAAGAAGTACGTCAAAAATACACATATAACAGATGTTCGGAGGAAGTAAATACATAATAAATATCCAATTTTTGCAAAATCATAAGAAAGTTCGCCTTTAGTAAAATCGTATTTTGTTCATAAAGTTTGAAAATTTCGCAGGTTTGATGATAGATACGTTTTGTTGTTGATACATTCATGAAAAGTTTATACTAGCAACAAATATGCATTATTTGCAGTTTTTTGTACCCCAGTTAGTTTTTTAATAATTAATGAGTGTGACATAAAAATAAATTGTTTTTTTCGTTATCAGCAATTTTCTAAAAATATAACTGAAAAATCAATATCATTTTGAAATAAAAAACGTATCAATGATAATGCTCCGAATAAAAATCAACGAAGCCTTCACAATGTTCTAATTGCAGTTGTGAATCGTGTCCACCCTAGAAATTCAAATAGATTTTCTGATTTGAAATGAACTATTATATAAATTAAAATATACCTATCCTGCTTCCGTTTCTTGCTTGCATGCTTTGTTTTCTGCAGATCCGGCCTGAGTTTGAACATTCACCCACGTCCTATCAATAAACAAAAGGTATCATCAATACTATAAACTGTAGCACAATAACCTGCAAATCTTTTTTGTGATTGATATTCTACTGAACTCAACAGCATTCGATACTTACATTTTTGTGTTCCATCCGCGGTTTTTTACACAAAAAGCGACGAATGTCCATGGTAAAAAATATGAGGATTGAAAATCAATCAATGTCAACAAATGTCCGCACAGCTCGAACAGCTGACTAGTCAGTTCGAGTCAGTTGTATCGATACTATTGATGGTTGCATTCACAATGACACTGATAATAGGAGGTAAAAAAGGCGGGAAAATAAAAAAAAAACGTGCACAGGATCGAGAAAGTTGAGAATGTCGAAACAAAAATTGACAACAAAATGTCAATTTTGTGGTTGTTACAACCCCCAAAACCCCCTCCCTGCGCACGGGCCTGCGTTCGAGTAAATTCATTTTGTTGATGTTTTTAATGGTTGTGAAAACAATTGCAACAGTAGCTCGCAGAATTATTCGTGCATGTAACAATATATATATATATATATATATATATATATATATATATATATATATATATATATATATATATATAAATATATATATATATATATATGTATATATACACACATATTTTTTTGTAAGCCGTCGGGCCTTGCTTTGTTGTGTGAGCAGACGCGTTATGACTCCTTTGAGTCACCTCTTGTGCCCAAAGGATGTGGGGGAATGACTTTATGTAGTCACAGGATGGGTCAAGCAGGTAGTACTAAATTAGCTAAATTAGGTCGCGTGGAGAGATATTAGGTTTTTGTGTTTTTGATTGTTGGGTGTCCGTTTGTTCTGTTTCATTTTGTTACCATTTTTATCTGAGTGTGGTCTAATACTGAGAAAATTGCGTCGGAATTTGTAAAAAGTTGTTCGTTGATAATGTCACCGTCTGTTTTTCTGTGCTTTTATATTTCAAGCCTTTCTAGGATGTAAAGTATCGGTCGTTTGCTTTGTTTGTGTAGCAATGTCATCGAGTTAATTATAGCATCAGGCTCGTGTGCGTGGCTTTGTAGGTGCGTCGCATAATTGGAGTTTGCCTTGTTGTGTAAGAAAGATCGTAAGTGCTCTTTGTATCTTGTGGGTTATTTCTGTGTTGTCCTTCTTATGTATACTATGTCGTAGTCCATGCATGTCAGTTTATGCATGCCGCTATACTCGTATATTGATGTATCATTCAATTTTTGTTTCAGTTTGTTCCCAATGTTGTTGTTAGCATTATATGCAGTTTGCAGCTTGTATTTTCTAGGGAAGTTTGATAACTTATTTGCCTCCCTGCCTATGTATGTGAACGAAATCCTCTGTTGATTGACTTTTGAGTTTCAGTCAGTTGGTGTTCTTGTTTTTGTTTGTATTGTGTAACAAGTTTGTCAATGTCAGGTTGTTTGTATCCATTATTACTAAAAGTTGTTTAATTGTTTGGAGTAGTTAGTAGGTATCATGGCGATGGAGTGGAGTCTCTGTACCTTTCATCTGCATGCTGCTAGTTTATGTTGTGTGGGTTGTGATTGGTCTTCTGTATATACATATTTTGCAGTCGAATACTGTCTGTTCACGTAGCACAGATAGGTCCATAAAGTTTATTTGCCCGTTTGATTCTTTTCCTATAGTGAACTTTGTATTTGGGTGTATTTCATTCATACAGGTGAAAACCTCGTCTTGTCTTTTTTTTCTCGTGAGTCAATGACGATAAAACAGTCATCGACATATCGTCCGTAAAACACTACATTTAATCTTTTGACAATTATGGGTATGAAGAATTCTTCCAAAGATTGTAAGAATATTTCTGACATTATTTAAGGACGTTGGATGTCTCATACCCAAACCGTCCTTGATGGTGTATGTGATATTATTGCACCGAAAATAGTTCTACTTGGTTGTGGTCTTTATGAGAATGAGTAGTTAATCTGTTAATTGTCGACTGAGATTGAATGAAAGATTTTCTGCTAGCATGTTTAACGTTTCATCGACGGGTATAGACGTATAGAGGTTCGTGATATCTAGCGATAAAAGCCGACAAGTGTTAGTCAATGTTCAAAAGGTGAAAGACTTCACTTGATTGTGGCTCTTCTTTAGTGTGTATTTGTCGTCAAAGTGCATGAGATCAGCCATTATCGTTGCGAAGTACCATGTTAATTGGTATGCACGAGCGGGTCAGTAATTAGCGCGATATATTATTAATTTTATACCTTTTCATTAGTAAATATATTAGATTTAAAAAGAATGGCTGGATCCGATATAATTTTGTAACAGATTCATATTCATTATACAATTCAAATGAAATTGAATTCAATACCAGAATAAAAACACGTTTATAATTAGCCTTAGTGAATTTTAGGAATTATTTGTAATAATTACAGTTAACAAGAGAAGGGCAAATAAATTCTAACTTATATTGCGTATGTTGTGTTAAATACTCAAAAATTTTAAAAGAAAATTCATAAATAATATTTTCAGAAATAAGTGTGACAAAATCTAAATCACGATCTTTAAATTTATTTCACCATGATTTACTAATCCATCTCTTCATTGAGAACCGAAAGATGTTAGTTTGCTTGAAATACTTTGGGAGCCACTATTTTTTTTTTGTGGTAGGGAGGTGAATGCTATTTATGCACAGAGTGTGGGACTCCCATGCGCGACTGGACTACTCACTAAAAACCTCCCCTGTCAACCTGAAAACCCAGCCTTTTTTTTCGTATCATCCATTTCCTGATTGAAAAAAGGATGTAAGTCAGATCAAGTGGACAAATGTTTTGAAGATTATAAACAACGCGGAAACTGTCACAAAACATAAGGTGGTGGACTATGGAAACTCACCACAGGCATATGATTACAGTGTTTGGGCCAAGGAATGGTTTATGTATATGGTGCGATCATGCAATTTCTCCCGATGCAATTTTCAGTGAAAGCACATTAACCCTTGCATCGAATGACCTCGACATTGAAATGGCCAACCACTACATATGAGGAGGAGAGTTAACGGACGTTTTCTCCTTTTGGTTGGTGAATCGATCAAAGTGGATGAGTGAAAGGAGAGTGTGACTACTGAAGGCAAGTAGTGATGATTGGGAGTGAAAATATAGCCAGCAAATAGCAACAATTGTGCAGAAGTCAGAATTATTGAAGGCGATATTAGCGGGCCAAACAGCAAAAAATTGAGGACATCAACGTGGATTAAGTTGCTATATGGCCTTTCAGCGAAAATACTTTCACTTGTTTATCATCAATCCTTTACATTTTCTTCGTTATAAAAAAAGAAAAAACAGATCCTTTAAATATTATGTATTATACAGGGTTATCCATTACGTGGTAGGAAAGTATAACCCTGCCATTTGACATCTGTCAGAATTAAATGTCATCCAAAGCGTGTTTTTTTTTTGTTGAACGTTTGCCATTTAGAAATATGGATCGCTTAACGGTCGGAAAACGCGTTAAAATTGTTAAATTTTATTATAAATATGGGGATTCTGCTGTATCAACATTTAGGGCTTCACGAGCCGATTACGGTCGACATAATCGACCTACACAGCAAACAATTTCGAACGAAATGAGAAAATTTTTAGAGACTAGATTGGTTATTGATATTGCAAGGCCTGTGCATCATTGATTCATTCGTTCTGCTGAAAATATCGCTGTCGTTGCTCAAAGTGTGGAGGAAGACCCGAATTTGTTGATTCTTCGACCGGCTCAACATTTGTTCTTGTCTTACGGCTCATTGTGGCGAATTTGCACTTGGATTTGCATCTCCATCCATACAAAATTCAGCT
The DNA here is from genome assembly GCA_963969285.1 of Odontomyia ornata. NCBI lineage: Eukaryota > Metazoa > Arthropoda > Insecta > Diptera > Stratiomyidae > Odontomyia > Odontomyia ornata. The sequence goes on along the minus strand of OZ017738.1, from coordinate 64,018,261 downwards.
CATTCAAGAGCTTAGGCCTCAAGACCATACACAACGCAGAATGTATGCGAATTGGGTGATTGAACAACAAGCCATTGATAACGATTTTTCGAACAAAATTTTCTTGAGTGGTGAGGCTCATTTTTCGCTCAATGGTTACGTAGATAAACAGAATCACCGCATTTGGGCTCTTAAAACCCTCAGGTGATCGCAGAAAGGCCTTTGTATCCAGGAAAAGTGACCTTTTGGTGTGCATTATGGTCTGTTGGTGTTATTGGCCCGTATTTTTTTGAAAACGATCAAGGAAGAGCCATTACAGTCAATTCTGACCGCTATGGAAGGAGTTTAACCGATTATTTTTGGAGAGAAATTCAAGATTACGATCTGGAGAATATGTGGTTCCAACGGGATGGAGCAACAAGCCACACAACACAGGCTAATCGAGCTATGGGGCTATGCAAAAGATCGTGTTTACGCGAACAATCCACAAAATCTTGAGCAATTGAAAAATAATATTTGTGAAGTTATGGCCGAGATATTGCCAGAAATGTGCTGAAAAGTCATTGAAAATTACCTGAAGAGGATTAAGGCCTGTAAGAGGTGCCGTGGAGGACTGGAGGAATTTTGTTTCCATCTGAATAGTTTACGTGTTTTCTTTAGCTTTATTTTCCCAAGCGTAAAATGGATAACCATATATAATTCAAAAGAACTGCATATTGATTTTCCTTAAACAATTGAATTTTTTAACTACATAATTTTGCTACAAAATATTTAACTTTTAAGCAGTGTAACTGTCGGGACTGGATTGGTGTGTTAAGCGTTTTTGTGTTAAGATATCAATTTCTGGCACGCGATAAATGGCGGGAGTGCTTTCCACACTAAAATTAGGGAAGAGTGCTTTGATAGCAACATGTGGTGCAAAGTGTATTTCGCTATAGTAGAATTATGGGAAGTAGGGTATCCAAAGTTGTAGTTTTCATCTTTTCCAGTAGGATTTGGTAAACGCCAGCAGGCATTCTATTTGCATTGCGTAGAGAAACTGTGTCCTATGGTTAAACTTGGAGAAGGGTCGGGTCCACGCTGACGCTTTATCTTGCTCTTTATTGAAGGTTTCTGCAATCGATCGAAGAAGATTTGGAGATTATCCGAGTTTTGTGGCTCCTGCAAGAGATTGCAAGTACAGGTGCAATTGTTTACGTACTAGAGAGGGGCGTGGATGAGCATAGTAAGCTGGTAAGCCGTGTTTTTAATTGAATGCTGAATTGGGGCTCACAGGCACAAGCGAGTGGCACCTAGTACCATTTTCAAAGAATGTTTCGGGTACAAAAGTCTCGACCGGAGCTCCTCTTCCTCCTCCTTGTGGTTGCCAGGAGATAACCGGGAATAAAATACTTCATATGAAAATATATTATTATGTGCACTTTCAGATTCTTATCATTAAAACTGGTAAGAGTATATATCAACAAAATATTTAAAAATTAAAAAGAAAACATCAAATAGATAAAGCCGATGCTAATGAGTAACAATAATAGTTATTAATAAAGTATTCACTAATAAAAACTAATAATAAAACAATAATCAGGAACAACAAATTCTAGTGTTCGCTGAACTATTAAAATCACACCCATTAGTACACACAAATGCCTCCATCAGCAGATGGTAGTAACGTAATAACAAAACAAACAAAGAATAGGAAATAAGTTCTAAGGAAGCTTAAACGTATGAACTGTTAAACCTTAATTTATGCTTCCCTTGACAGGAGCATAAGGTGAGTATGCTGTCAAATGGGTGGGTCTCTCGGTAATCCACGACTAATTGGTTCAAGCTTTTGGTTCAGTTCCGCAGTGCCTCAGTTTATAGGTTGGCGGTTTTACTTAGCGTAGATACTTTGGTCTGGATTAGAGTAGAGTATGTTTGACATCGCGTAGTACATATTCGATAATGCTGCTTGCTTTTAGGAGTTTGCGAGTTAGAAATTTTGGACGGTTTGAAACAGAACGGTAAAGTAAAGTAAAATGATGATAAAGAAGGAAAAATCATTAGACACTGGACATATTTCGCTTGAATTATGATTTTAACTTGGGCTCTTCCAGTAAATTTTGGGCTTTTCAGATGTAATGGAGAATACTTTTGTCATTCATTTGATGCAATGTCTATGCCAGTGATGACAAAATGTGATTGTGGATATGTTTAAATAGTTGACTGCATAATGGCAATAAATAAGGTGAAATTTGAATTTAAACTGCGCTCGTCGAAGGATTTGGAGATTTTTTTTTTTAAGTTGGTAGTACTGTCAGTGACATCTATGTCAAATTTACATGGCAAAATATTCATTAGAGTTTGAGATACGCGTCGTTTCCGGGATGGCCTTCAGTTTCGTCTTCGATGCGGCTTGAATCTCCTCTATCGTATCAAAACGGTGTTTCCGGAGCGGTGTTTTGAGCTTGCTGAACAGCCAGAAGTTGCACTGCGCCAGATCAGGTGAATACGGTGGTTGCGGAATGATATGGGTTGGATTTTTGGCGAAATTATCACGAATTACGAGTGCAGTATGGAATTATCGTGGTGTAAAAACCAAGAATTTTCTTTCCACGATTCCGGTCTTTTTAGGCGGATAGTGTTACGCAAATGACGCATAACGTTCAAATAATATTTCTTGTTGATTGTTTGGCCCGGCGGAAGGAGTGCATAATGCACAAACCAACGATAATCGAAGAAGAGAAGAGGTTGATAGTCGCCCAGGACACTTTTCGTCTTTGACACGTTCACGGCCGCCTTGGAACTCACTATACCACTTGTAAACATTTTTTTTAGACAAAGCCTCATCACCAAAGGTGTTTTGAACCATCCTCAACGTATCCGCAGCGGAAAATTGATTCCACAAACAAAATTCAATGCAAATTCAACAAATTTCGACATCGCAAAAACGAAAAATTCACTTTTAATAGCTCACAAAACGACACGTACCTCAAACAGTAATGAATATTTTGACATGTAAATTTGACACGCGCGCAGTTTAAATTCAAATGTCACCTTTTTTTGGGACGCAGTAGTAGCTCATTTGTGGCTAAAGCTTTGCTGCTGCGATTAGAGTTTAATGATCAATAAAATAATTTCATTCAAATAGTTGAATACTAGTCATTGCAAGCATATTCTCTACACATATTGAAATAAAAACCAAATTCAAATTTTTAAATCTAAGCCCACATATACGAGTACATTGGTTGTATTCAAAAAGCTAAAACTTCATATGCAATTTTGAAAACAGTAGCAAAATCACGTGGAATGATCGGCAATCAAACGTTTTCATCAAATTATAATACGTTTCATGAAATCCTTGGAAAAGCTTCAAATTTTTCATCATAAACCAATTGCAACAATTCCAAAATGAAAGCAACTACTTACTTGAGTTTGCTTGCACTTACTTATCACTGCCCAAGAGATCGATATCGATATCGCATTGCATACTCTAAGCTAGCATGATATATAAAAGAAACGTATTACAGCTTGAAAACACAAAATCATCCCTGATCTCACCATAAAGTAATTAAATCAAGTACCTGAAAAAAATTGATCAGATCACTGAGCAAAATGTCGCGATAAAACAGCGAATTTGCAATAAGCTGATTCAGAGGCCATTCACCAAAAACACGACGCAAACCTATATTCTCTACACTACGTGCAGGATGTGATCTAACCGGTCGAGTATTATCCAATAATATATGCTGGGTTTCAAAGTTCCGGGTGGGATTGGCTATAGTGGTTTCGGTAGGTTGCCAATGCACACCATAAGTTGATCTAAGGGTAAAAAAATATTTACCACAGAACGCTGATTATCGTAATACAGCTGGACAACAATTTTTTTTTCAATAAAGGTTCCTTTTTGACTATATAATTTATTTTTCCCTGTATATACGTATTTCGGTGGGAACATACCACCTTCACCAGTACACTTATTTCTTAGCCTATTTATACCTATTTTATTTAAACTTCTTAATTATTATTTAATTATACAAAACAAGACTAAGTAACTTACTATTATTATTTCCTCATTTAATCTTTTTTCCGCAGGTACTTTCCTAATTTCCAGACTTTCCACCATGTCTAGTTTACGGTTTTTTTTTACCTCCTTAATGACCTCTAAGTCCTCAAACTTAATTTGATGGCCTTCCTTGATCGCATGCTCCGCTACCGCCGATTTTATCGTTTTTTTTTTTATTGTTTTTCCTGAAAGCTTCAATCTATTTCATGTGTTCGTGGAAACGCACAGACGCCAACCGTTTTGTTTGCCCCACGTAGATTTTATCACATCTTGGGCGCGTTATTCGAGAAACACCGCTATTTTCTTCCTTGAGTTTTTTTGTCCTTTTCGCTGCTCACCAAAGTTCCCAATTTATTGCTCCTACTTGTGCCTAACGCTTTAATGCCATGTTTGGCTAACACACTCGATAATTGATTGAATATATTTGAATACGGCATGCTGACTCTCGTAGTTGCTTCCGACTCGATTTTCGCGTTGGCTTCGAAGAGGCTTGATAGTTCTTCACGTGCTAGTTTTTCTTTCTTTTTTAGGATTAGATTGTGAATCATTTGGCTATTAGAACCGTTTATTTCGGCTGTTTCAATAATATAGTTCATTTCATGTTTGTATCGATCATTAGATAGCGGGACTTTGATGAGTCTGTGTACCATACTGTTGTATGCCGCTAACTTCTGTGGGTATGTATGGTATTAGTTCACTGGTATCGTTCGTTGGGTGCTGGTAGATTTTCGGTAGATATCAAACACCAGTTTTCCTTCGTTCCTAATCACTAACAAGTCCAAGAAGGGTATCGCTCCATTGTTTTCCATCTCCATCTTGAACTTGATGTTGTTATTAATTTTGTTTAATGTGTTAAGTATTTCTTCTACTCGATCTCTTGGAACTATAGCAAAGGCATCGTCGACATACCTCCAGCACACTCTCGGCATGATGTTATTTTCCATGATTCGCTCTTCTATACTGGACATGAATATTTCTGCTAATACTGGTGATAGTGGGCTGCCCATTGCTAATCCTTTAGTTACTTTATAACATTGTTTCTGAACACGAAGTAACATTCACGCATACACAGTCCTGCTAGCTTCCCATATTGTCCAACTTTTTTCCTCCATTCAGGTGTACTTCTGCATTTTTCCAACCATTTTACAAATTCATATGTTGCCTGCTTTGTCGGTGTACTCGGGAACAACGCTTCAGCATCAAAGGATACCAATACTTCATTTTGATCGATTTCAACATGCTGCAATATTTCAATTAGCTCTAGCGAATTTTTGACCGATCTTCCTCCTTCTATCTTGCCCAGTGTTTTACATTCACAAACCAGCCATTTCACTATCTTATACGTTGGGGAGTAGCTGTCAGCAATAATTTCACGCAACTCCAAATTCTGCTTGTGGGTTTTAGGTTGACATCTCAACCTGGGTAATGAAGGGTTCGGCATTCTGAGTTTACTTATATCTTCAAAATAGTTATTGGCTTCTCTTATTGCTTTGTCTACCCTTCTTACAGATTCTTCTAAAGGGTTTGTTCTTAGTTCAAAAAAATTACCAGCTCGTAGTTTTCCTTCAACTAATAGGTCAAACTTGTTCTTATCTATTATCACAAGTTGGTTACCTTTATCTGCTTTGAGGTAATATACATCTTTTTTCTTTAGTTTTCTTACGGTAGTTTCATCTTTGGAACTCATAGTCGGTCGGATCAATTGATTTCTTAACACTTGTTTCATATTGGTTCTGATGGTGTCTTTTGTGCCTGCGTTTAGCCATTTAATCCCCGCTTCGATATCGGTTACGATATCTTCCAATGAAGGGTTCACTTAAACCAGATAAAGGTAACCAACTTGTGATAATAGATAAGAACGAGTATGACCTATTAGTCGAAGAAAAACTACGAGGTGGTAATGGAAGGAAATTATTTGGGATCTTCCAGACGCCACTTTAGGTGTCTCGTCAGAATGGAGATGCTCAAATGGTCGAAAAAATCGAATGAAAGTATAGAAATTGAAAAAGATAACGCGAGTACTTCATCCTCTGCATGTACCATCTATCATCTTCGTGGACGGAAAATGAAACCATTGCTGAAAGTGAGAGGTATTTCGCCGTGGCTGAAAATTTAAGGAATTTGGCTATAAAACAGAATATAACAAGAAATGCTTTTGATGAACTACTTATTACACTGAAGAATGAGGGAATAGATACGCCTTCAAGTTCTAAATCGATTATGCGGATTGGAAAGACAGTTCCCGATATAACTAATATGCATCCCGGAGAGTATTATTATTCTGGATTGGAAAAGGCACTTTCAAAAATATTGGTCACTGAAAAAATAAGGGAAAATATTTCCGTGGATATCTTTGTTGATGGTGTGCCATTGTACAAGAGCTCTTCAACAACATTGTGGCCCATACTAAGCTGCCTATCTGATCAACGAGAACTACCACCGTTTTTAATTGCAGCATATTTAGGACCGAGTAAACCACCCGATGTTGAGAAATATTTAGAAAAGTTTGTAGCTGAATATAAGCAAATTAAAAATACCGGCGTAACTATTGGCACTCAATGTTATAAAGTGCAAATACGTCTATTAATTTGCGATTCTCCAGCCCGCAAGTTTTTTACTGGAACAGTCGGTCATACTGCATCTCATCGTTGCGGGAAGTGCCAACAAGAAGGACGTCGAATTAATAATCGTTTGAGCTATAGTCTAAAAAGTGAGACTTTGAGGCCGGACGACAATTTTCAACGCCGTGTTGACAAGGAGTTCCACCTTCAAAATATTTGTGATTAAACTCACCCATTAGAGGAAATAGATATAAATATGGTTTTGCAATTTCCTTTAGATGTCATGCATCTTATTGATTTGGATGTTGTAAAATAATTATATAAATTATAAAAAATTATATATAACACTATAAATATATATAACACATGCATTATTTATAGATATATATATATATATATATATATATATATATATATATATATATATATATATATATGTATGTATATATATATATATATATATATATATATATATATATATAAATATACATATATTGGATGTATATACTGGATAATTCCCGGTATGCTAAATTTATACTTTCACAAATCATGTTATCATATTTGATTTCATTGCTTGTAGATTCATTATTATATTTATTTAAATTTAATTTATCTATTCGCATTATGGGAAAAAAATCATCCTAACATAATCTAGAGGCGCTCTGATAGGAGCAATGACTACTCCGGTACTGTTCATATATATCTACTTTTCTCATAACCATATTCGCTCGAACGATCAATCCAATGGAGTCTATTTGGAGATTTATAAAAGCTTCTCGAAACTCCATAAGCTTTTAAAACCTCCTTTTGCACTCCTTTGGGAGTGATTCTAGAGACTTTTTAAAATCTCTTTTTCAGCTCCCTTAGGTTGCTGATCTGAGCGGACATGCTTATGACAAAACAACATTAAGAGGGAGCACTCCTGGAGCAATCATTGCTTCCATCGGAGTGCTCCAAGATTATTTTTGGATGATCCAATTTCCTAGTGGGATGTTTAGTTTGTCTGTGACAGGCATAACATTCAGAACTGTTTTACGCGCTCGGCGATTTTTCGCTATCGAAAAAAAAAATCAACCAAAAATCAAGAAGTTATTGGACAAAAAAAACACCACAATAATACCTCAGCTACCATATTGACCGGATTTGGCCCCATGTGACTTTTTCTTGTTCCCAAAATTGAAGAGACCTATGAAGGAATACAAATTTGCAACGATTGAGGAAATAAAGCCTGCATCGCTGGAAGAGCTCAAGGCTATACCGAAAAGTGCTTGTGAAAAGTGCTTCAAGGACTGGAAAAAGCGTTGGCACAAGTGTATTCATTACTTTGAATGGGACAACATAAATATTGACGAACAAATAAATATTTTTTCTTAGAAATACAAAGTCACCTTACTCTTTGAGCACACCTCGTATATTATTTTTTTGTTGTAGTTTTTTTTTATGTATGTTAACGCATAGGTTTTGGACGGAGATAGTAGAGTTCTGTTATTGGCAAATAATATGTCTTTTTCTCTGTTAGGTCCGATGCAAAGGACGAGAAAATCAAATAACAGTGAAGGTCTTTTACCATAAAGATTAAAATATTTACGACTTTCACTCCGAATTTTTCAGCATAACTGATCGACGCATACAAGGATTTTGATTGTAAAGGTTTGAAATAAAGGGCAACAAATGGCCCTTAAATTTATCAGCACAGAATTATAATTCTTTAAAGGATACTGTAGATATTTACAGTTCAATATGATACATTTATATCATGAAATTGAACTTATTGATCTTTCGTATGAAAAATGCCGATTATTTTGCGCTCTTCAAAGATTTGATGGAAATACTGAGCCTTTTAGTGACGAATGATAAAAATGATCAGTATTCTTAATTTTTTAAATAAACGCTAGATTTTAGTCAATCGTTTCTACCGGAGATAACCAATAAATCAAAAAAGAAAACCGACTTCAAGGTGCCCTAAAACGGATGAAATAAATTTTATCCAAGCGGTGCCAAATAATTTTCCCCATTTGTACATAAAAACTTACAAAATGTGCACCATCACAAAAGAAATGGAGAAAAACTGATGTGGCGCCACTTCCATAAAATTTATTTCATCCTTTTTAGGGCACTTTGAAGTCAGTTTTCTTTTTTGTTCTAGATTGTTTTCGATATTTTGGAATTCAATACACTTATGCGTATTCTGAAATAATTCTGTTTTAAATTTTTGTCCAAATCAGTAGAGCGTAAAAATAAATTTGCATCTTTGATTCCGCTTTTAATATTACGGTGAACATTTTGAAGAATCATAAATCAGATTTTTTCTGGTGATCTAGCATAATTTTTTCCATCTAACTGCTTTCAGCCTACTGTAGCCCAGCGAATTGTTGAGTTCTCGCTTGAAATTTGATTGGAGGATATATAACTTTACGCAAAGTAAAATTGTCTTAAAACTATTTCTATGAGCGTCTAAATTACCTGCTGGCTTGCGGTAACGACAAAATTTTCATAAGGTGAAATTATTTTCATTGCGCTGAAATGCATATCAAACGACTTTTAACTTGATTTAGAACATGAAGTTTTCCATTAGCGCGAGAAATTATTTCACACAGCATTTTCAACTTAAAATTAATTTCACAGCAATATCTTAAGGATAATTAACTGAGTGAGTTAATTTCTTCAAAGTTTCTCGAGTGAGCTATTGTATGAAAATTAAGTCAAAGACCCCCTTCAACTCAGAAATGAATTTCATGGCAATGAATCTTAGGAATTGCTAAAGAAGGAAAAAAGGGCGCAAGAAAACATGGTTATACTTTCAAACAGAATCAACTACATCAAATTCCAAGAAAAGCTCGAGGAAATTGTAGTCTAATTTCACTTTTCAAAAAGTTTTGTAGCAAGTTTGTAAGTGTTAAGAGTGAAAATTCACAGCTAGTTTTAGCATTCCAAAAGAGGAAAGGAATACTTAAGAGTGCGAATATGAAGTGCTGAAATTAAGCTACTTGGTTTTATTAAAATAACCCATAAAAGGTAGGGGAATGGGGAAAAAAATCCGTCTCAAAGATTGTAATTTGTGTCGGCCGATTCCAATGCCTCTACATGCAGAAGATAGATATCCATCTTTGGAATTTCCAGTTATTTTTTCAAGCTATCTACATCACTAAGAAATTTCAGGAAATATGAATCTCAAAAGACTTAAATTATCTCTAATACAATATATCTATAATGCCGTATGACATATACGAGTATATGATATTATCTTTCCGATATTATATGGCTCCCATTAATTCTTACTTTTGAAATAATACAACGATAATAAATTTATTTCGTTTACCAATCCAATTCTATCGAATTTTTCTCAATTGATTTTCAGAAAGGAATAGAACACAAAGAGTAGCCACAACTTAGTATCTCAAGTAGTTTTCTACTGAAAAAATAAAAAATTTTCCATCCTGAAACGCAAAAAGAAACTCATTGATATCGGTAAACCTTACGAAAAGATGAACATCAATATAAAATCAACAAAAGCTGAAGCTTTTAGGTCATTTCTTTTCAATTCGTTGAAAAGGAATATAATTACCACAACTTCAAATTTCTCTCGTCCCACCGGCCCACCCATACCATGTAATGCTTTATTAAATTTCCAGTTGATCTGATTTTTTCTTCTGTATACCTGCCGAATCGAAGCCTCCATTCCGGCCTATTATCAATCTAAAGCTTCATTCGTCTGATTGAAATGGTCTGGATGATTTCATGATTTCTTTTTTTGTTTCCTTCCAGAAAAGGACCAACGAACTTCTCTTCATATATCTGTACTCCAATGGTTGACCAAAACCATTTACAGCAAAGTTGAACGGCTAGAAAATAAATCAACGAAATCCTCCTTCGTATCGAAGCCAGCACACTAGAAGCGAGAGACCATATTTCAAGGAATGTACTCCTCATTTCAGCAGCTCAGGCAGTCAAAAGAACGCCGTTGAGTTAGAATCCAACCGAAGCCAATTCTGCACAAGGATATCTTCTCATTCCTTCTCAACCGATTATTGATTGGTGTTAAAAGGGCCAGTCATTAAATTTTTTCAACTCGTTGAAAATACCGTTTGTTAGAGCTGCTGCTCTTATAAATAGATGAGCTAAGCAGGAGGCCGGAAAAGGAAGTTAATTGTCTGACTTTCAATTATACGAGTAGTTTGGGGTCGGTCGAATTGCGTTTAATAAACTGAAATGGGTCGTTAGAAGTGTGGTTAGCCTTTAAAGGTTTTCATCATGTACAATTGTAAATTGAAGCTAATATTACATGGCAATATAATCTCAAAACCATTTGATGAAATCTTACTGGAATTAGGTAAATTAATCATGTTTTACCTTATCAGTGAAATAAGCAAATAATCTTGGATAGTCTGAAAAGTATTGAACCTTTTTTGTCACTAGATGGTGTTCGTTGCCATAAAGTATACCGGGCAATACTAATCAGATTCAGCCAAACTGTCATGCTTTTGAAAGGTGACATTCCAGTCTACAATTTTCTACGGACAGTTTTGCATTTCGTCGTTCGTGTCAAAAGTTGTATTTATTTAAAAATGAGTGAAATTTCTGAAAAAATTCGGTATTTTTTAAAACCTCACTGCGACTAAGGTGACAATGCATCGTAGGCTCGTGAAAAAATTTGTGGTACGTACGGTCAAGATACTTTATCAAAAGCCTTAGCCAAGAGATGGTTCGCTCGTTTTCGTTCCGGAAATTTTGATGTCAAAGATGCACCACGCTCGGGTCGACGAATCACTAAAAAAGTCGATGAAATCTTACAAAAAATTGAAGAATACCGACACATGACATTGCTAAGGATGTGAATATACATCACCAAACAGTTTTGAAGCATTTGCGTAAGGCTGAATACACAAAGAAAGTCGACGTTTATGTCCCGCATGAATTAACACAAAAAAGTTGTATCGACCGAATTTCCATTTACGGGCATACCGTTCCATTTACAAAATGCTAATAAAACGCAACGAAATCGAGCCATTTTTGAAGCAAATCATTACGGGCGATGAAAAATGGGAAAGATGCGAGAATCTCGATCGAAAAAGACCATGGTCAAAAAAGATGAATCATCAAAAAGACTTCAAAGCTAGGATTAACACCAAATAAGGTTATGCTGTGTGTATGGTGGGATTGGAAGGGAATCGTTTATAACTAGGTGCTAGAACCTGGTAAAATACTCAATTTGGCTCTATACTGTCAGCAATCAACCAAATTGCAACAAGCAATTCAAAAAAACCGGCCAGAACTAATCAAAAGAAAGGGCGTTATCTTCCATCATGACAATGCCAGACCACAACACTCTTTGATGACCCGGCAAAAATTGACAGAGCTTGTCTGAGAAGTTTTGATACGTCCACCGTTTACTCCAGATTCTGCACCATCAGACTACCATTTGTTTCGGTTTCTGCAAAACTTCCTTACTGAAAAGAAACTCACTTCAAAAGGGGCTGTGAAAACCACTTGGCCAAGTTTTTCGCCGATAAATCACAGAAGTCCTACACAGATGGAATAATGGCTCTACCGAAAAATGGCAAAACGTCATAGATAATAATGAACAATATGTACTTAAATAAAATCCATTTTAAATAAAAGAAATATTCAATCGAAAAAATGACAAAAAAATGCTCAATACTTTTAGACTTACCAATATTTGGATTCAGATTAAATGCCCACATACCTCTTTTAAAAATATTTGAATTAAGATATTCTATAGTCTTCGAAACAAGAACAGAGACAGGGTTTATAGGCAGAAGTCAAATTTTTCAGCTAAGCATTTTTTGATGCTTTATTTAAATTTCATTCAACAGATTAAACACAATCCAATTACAAAATGGAACAAAACAAACAGAAAAGAAAATTAATGAAAATTAGAATTAAGTGAAAAAGTTAAAATAAAAAGGAATTCAATCATATTGACAATGTTAAGTACCAAGTTGGGAAAAATACTTGTGATATTAAATTAAAGCACAAACAAATCAAATATTTAAGCCAATTGAGTTCTTGGTCTCAATTTAAAACCAACATATGAGTCGGAAAAAGGACCGAGCGCAAGCTTATCATGTTTTCTTACCGTTCGTATAGTGAGAGAATGAAAATATAAATTTGCACGGGCATACCGTAGTTCCAAAAAAATTGTTTGCCCGAGAAAAACGTGATGGTTAGCGAAATCGAAAATCTGCATACTAGGTTGATGAAATTTTGATTGTGGCAGAGTTGATATGGAAAACACTGATCTAGATAGCTGCAACGGGATAAAATAGTAGGAAGACGTAAGACGGGATTTTGAATATGTAAAACAAGACTCGAGTCATTTTTCGATTGACATTTTCTAACGAGTTCATGAGGTAGGAGCGTCAGGGATATCAAACTACAGTACAATATTTAAGGAAAGGATGGACAAGACAGATAAAAAAGTGGACGGTGGATATATTGTTAAGCTTATAAGTATGTTTCGAAACCTGCAGATGGCCCTCGGAATAGATTGGACTCAAAGCGACATCCTCGTAAACGAAAAAAGGACTATGGCATTGGGTCCTCTAGTATAAGATCACTCAAGTGCCCTGGCGCTGTTAAGGACCTTTTACAAACGGCCAGTTAAAATCAATTAAAAATAAGGGCAATCCAGGAAACAATTTGGACTAGAAATGACATTTAAGACATGAGATTGCACCCAATAGTCAAAAGTGGAAGGCCTACTGGAAAGCGAGAATTCGGAGTGGCCTTCGTTGTTGATAGGGAATTCAAATCGCACGTTATTGATTTTAAGGCAGTCAATGAATGTTTGTGTGCGATCCGTATAAAAGCAAAATTCTTCAACATCTGGCTGATTAATGTTCACGCCTCGACCGAAGAAACGAAGGAAATGTTCTACAATCACCTGGAAAGACTGGTCGACTCATTGCCTACACATGACACAAAAATAATTTTGGGTGATTTCAACGTTAAGGTTGGCAATGAGCTATCTCATCGGGGAACGACAGGAGGATATAGCCTCCACGATGAAACAAATGACAGCAGCCAGCGCCTGATTGACTTTGCATGTAGCTGACATCTCGTCATACGTTCGAATTGCTGCCCACATTAAACACAAAAACAGATCGATCATGTTCTAATTCAACAACGTTGGGCCTCGAGCATACTTGACGTCCATACATATAGACGAGCCAATTGTAACTCAGATCATTACTTGATCAAATTAACCTATCGATGTCGTATGTCAAAGGCATATTCGGCGAAGACCAGCTCGCTACAAAAATTTGACATCGAAGGGCTGCGAATGGCATCTGTGGTCAAAAATTTCACGGCGATCGTCGACAACCAGCTGGTTCCAATCTTATCAGATGCGTCAATAAAGACGAGCGTCGGGCTCTGGATGGAAGTGAAAGTAGCTATTAGGACAATGGCAGAACAGACGATCGGATATCAAGCCCAGCGCAAGAGAAATGATTGGTTTGGTGATGAGTGCCAGAATGCGTTAGACAAAAAAATCAGGCGTATTAAGAATACGTAGGTAGGAAACCCAGGAGGAAGAGAGAGCACTATGAAATCCTCAGAAGAGTAGCGAATAATATAATAAGGATTAAGAAAAGAAAATACTATGAGGACCTATTGACAAGTAGAGATGTAATTTTAGCGATTAACAACACAAGACAAGCATACAAAGTAGTCAAATGCCTGAAACGTGGTTATCAGCCCAAAACTACGCTCTGTCGTGATGACATCGGCAATATCATCGTTGATGAAACCAATCTTAAGGAAAGATGGGCATCATATTTCAAGAACTTCCTTAAACCTCCACATAGCTCCAGGAAATCGGAGCCTATAGATGTCTGCGGAGAGCTTCACTTGGCCCCACCAACTTTGAATGAAGTTGTATCCATCATCAAAGCCCAAAAGAATAATAAAGCGCCGGGCATCGATGGTATTCCAGTGGAGCTCATCAAATATGGTGGCAGTAATGATCATAAAGCTATTCAGAATGTTATCCAGTACATTTGGCAACAAGAACATATGCCAAAAGAGTGGAGCTAATCAATTATATTCCCTGTCCACAAAAAAGGTGACAAGCTACAGTTCGAAAATTATCAAGGCATATCACTACTTTGTATGGCGTACAAAATATTTTCAAAGATCTTAGAAAATAAAATTGGATCCTACGCCAATAGTATTATTGGGGAGTATCAAGGTAGTTTTAGGGCAGGTAGATTGACAATAGACCAATTATTCATAGTCAAGTAGGTACTTGAAAAAGAGTTCAACATACTCGTAGGTGTATGTACGATCACACCAAATTCTCGTTGACTTTAAGCAAGCATATGACAGTATTGATTGTAACATATTGTACGAAATAATGCTTTGCTTTGACATCCCAGTCAAATTAGTCCATCTTAACAAAATGACAATGACGTTGACGACCTCCCAAGTCCGCATCAATAACCAACTCATCGAAGCCTTTGACACAAATATCGGACTAAAGCAGGGAGTTGGGCTGGCCCAATCACTATTCAATTTGGTCCTGTAGTACGTCATAAAGAAGCCACCTATTGATACACGAGGTATAATACTATACTAGTCAAGTCAATATAAAGCCTATGCGGATAGCATCGACATTCTGTCACGGTCATTAACAACTGCCAAAGTACTCTTCCTGAAACTCGACAGCGAAGCAAAACTAGTAGGGCTAAAAATCTATGATAATAAAACAAAACTCATGACACAGTTGAAGGAAAATACGTCAAGTACAAAAAAAAACCTTCAAGTACAAAAATGTTAGCGAATTTGTGTATCTAGGCGCCAAAATAACGAAAACGGGCCATGAAAGGGACGAAATACCCCGAATAAAACAGCTCGCAAATATAATATTTTATTCAGTTACATACACAGGAAAACAAAGCTCCAAGTATGCAAATCTATAATAAGACCTGTGTTATGCCATGAGTGTGAAACATGGACCCTAATCCAAGCATCTGCAAAAATATTGAACACTTTGTGCAACAGATCCTGAGGCGAATAATTCGATACAACCATGGGCTGTATGATATTCTTGACGAGCTGGAAGTCTCATCAATTGTAAGACTGCGGAAGCTGGAATCGATTTCAAAATTAGAGGACACGGTCAATGGACCGAGACAGAGGGGCTGTAGTGCTAAGAAGAAGAAGAACAAGAAGTATGAAAAAAAATTTGTTCCTTGGCTTAATATGAAAATGAAATAGTCTTTACGCTAGATCGTAATGGTTTCTTTAATCTTAAAAGGAATGTGTTCAAACACGATCAGAATAGAATAATATCGTCACGGATATTACATTTGTATCCTGTTCATAAATTTTCGCATGGTTGCTAAGACTTGAAAGGGTTTCTTTTATTTCCCTGTAAAATATCTCGACTGTGTTACCGTTTTGTTGGAGACCTTGCAGGTCTTTTATAAATAATATTTCGTTCCTCTTATCAGAATATTGAAGGATACGATTCTCCTTAATTTTATCCCAATTTAGTAGGGGCCTGTACATATTCATCACTTCGTTGGTAGGACCCACTATTTGTTTCTTGTAGCTCTCTCAAAGTTGGTCATATGTGGTTCCACTCGTAGAATTTCATCCTCGTTGTCAAAGAAACTTTTCAAAAGTCTAGGGTCTCCATCGAACTTGAGTAAATCTTTAACCGTGTCTGGTTAGCTAAGAGTATGAGACAAATTTATAGATTGTACGAGAACCGAACTTGAATTTGCATTTGTCGTTTTACTACTAGTTTTTCCTATATCACTATCAATTTTAATTTTGATCTGAATTAATTTAATTCCGTCAATCAACCCAATTTTAACACACTGTTGCGTGCCAGTCATCAGCATTCGTCTAAGTCGAGGGCGAGATACTTCTGCATCTTACTCTGTGAATAAAAGAAAACACACCAAGAATTGCAAGAAAAATGCAGTTACTTATCGAAGCGGAGCTGCGCTGACGAAAGAAGAAAGCATGAGTTTCGGTAACAAAAGAACATTAAAAATTAGTACTTTAAGCTTTCAATATTATTACGCAAAACATTGAATATTATGACAGTTCAAATTGAAATGTAAATGTTAATAATAGATCGTTGTTTACAATATAGGGTTATCCATTTCGTGGTAGGAAAGTATAACCCTGCCATTTGACATCTGCCAAAATTAAATCCAATGCGTGTTTTTTTAGTTGCAGGTTTGCCATTTAGAAATATAGATTGTTTAACAGTCGAAGAACGCGTTAAAACTATTAAATTTTATTATAAAAATTGTGATCCTGCTGTATCAACATTTAGAGCTTTGCGAGCCGATTACGATCAACACAATCGACCTACGCAGCAAACAATTTCGAATAAAGTGATAAAATTTGAAGAGACTGGATCGGTTATTGATATTGCAAGGTCTGTGCATCATCGCAACATTTGATCTGCTGAAAATATCGCTGTCGTTACTCAAAGTGTGGAGGAAGACCCGAATTTGTCGGTTCCTCGACGTGCTTAATATTTGGGCTTGTCTTACAGCTCATTGTAGCAGATATTGCATTTGGATTTGCATCTCCATCCGTACAAAATCCAACTCACTCAAGAACTTAAGCCTCAAGACCATACACAACGCAGAATGTATGCGAATGTATGTAGGCTCATTTTTCGCTCAGTGGTTTCGTAAATAAACAGAATTGCCGCATATGGGTCTCTCAAAAACCTCAGGTCATCACAAAAAGGCCTTTGGATCTGGAAAAAGTGACCGTTTGGTGTGCATTATGGTCTGGTGGTGTTATTGGCCCGTATTTTTTTTAAAACAATCAAAGAAGAGCCATTACAGTCAATTCTGACCACTATGGACGGATGTTAACCGATTATTTTTGGAGAGAAATTGAAGATTATGATCTGGAGAGCATGTGGTTCCAACAGGACGTAGCCACAAGTCACACAACACAGGCTAATCGAGCAATTTCGCAAGAGAAATTTCCAAGACGCGTAATTTCGGGATTGAGTGATGTCAATTGGCCCGCAAGATCCTGCGACCTAACACCTTTGGATTTCTTTTTACGGGGCTATCCGAAAGATCGTGTTTACGCGAACAATCCACAAAATCTTGAGCAATTGAAAACCAATATCCGTAAAGTTATGGCCGAGATATTGCCGGAAATGTGCCGAAAAGTCATTGAAAATTATCTCAAAATGATTGTGGTCTGTAAGAGGTGTCGTGGAAAACATTTGAATGAAATTGTGTTTCACATATAATGGCAAGGTTAAGCCTTTATATTGAATGAAAATTTTTGTTTCTATCTGAATATTTTATGTGTTTTCTTTAGCTTTACTTTCCCAAGCGTAAAATGGATAACCCTATAGTAAATTAATATAATATTGTAGCATTCACAATGGACAATTGACATGGTAAGTGATAGTCAGAGCTCAACTTTGAGCATCAACATGACCACTAACAGTACTTCTATGCTCCTTTGAAAACCCCAGCACGTTAAGCCCAAAGTGTGCTGGTGGGCTTCGATGTGAGGCTCAACAGCCATCGAATCGTTACGAGGCATTCAACCGGGTAGGAGCAAAACAGTTGGCCAAGAAATGCTATGCAAAATGATTAAAACAGTAATACTTGCTTGATCTGGTGTGCAACGGGAACAAAAATCCGTGGGGCCTAGGCTGCAAACTAGTTATGTGGAAGCTTGGTGCCCTACGGGCTCCTCGCATACATGAAGCAAAAAGGATGAACGAAATAATGCGGGCACTCTTCTTCGCCCTTTCCATTCATGTTGGAAATGAGAGTTATTGCAAGCACGATTCCTGTTGCCCTCCTTGCCAAAGAGTGCCATGCTATTGACCTACGTTGAAGTGAGAAAACAAGGAAGATAGCGCTCACTCACCGATTGGTAGCAGTCTTGAATGAATTTCACGAAGGAAACGTGGAGTGCGTGGCAACATTTCAGATCTGGGACTATAGCTGAATCCAAGGCATGGTGAGACTAACTTCTATCTGATCCAGCTTTTGAGCGGAAATGGGTATTTTCAGTCTTACCTCTCAAGATTGGTAAGTCACGGTCCTCCAATCGTCAGATGCCTGTCACACATTTCTTACATGCAAAACAAAGGACAGGCTGTGATGAGACATCTACAGGGAAATGGGAGAGCTTACTACAGAAAGTATAGCTGCGGTGATGCATGGATCACTTGACAAATGAAACCATGTGGCACATTATGTTTGGGCAGTCCTAAATGATAAAAAGAACTCACAGCACCCGGAGGAATCAGGACTTCATGATCGCTTATCTGGCAATTCAACTTCCTCTCTCCAGCTAGAAGGTGTCTTACAGCATAGCAAAATAATACCTGGCCAAAATTTTTGGGTCGAATGATTCCAGGCTGGATTGAGAGGTTAACAGAGGAAGTGTTTAGCG
Source organism: Odontomyia ornata (assembly GCA_963969285.1). Taxonomy (NCBI): domain Eukaryota; kingdom Metazoa; phylum Arthropoda; class Insecta; order Diptera; family Stratiomyidae; genus Odontomyia; species Odontomyia ornata. Next base: position 63,999,250 of record OZ017738.1, on the reverse strand, counting down.
AGTAGTCCAGTCGCTCGTGACCATAGAAGCCCCGCACTCAGTGTGTAAATGGAATTCACCTCACAACAAAAAAAAGGATAGCTCCGACTTTGACGAAATTTGGCACAAAGGCTTACTGAACTGTATAATGAGCCCTATAATAAATAACACAAAGTCAAATAGTCTGGTCTGCCCCAGCAAAAGAAGATGTTAAGATCAGCCGAGATTGGCCTTATCTGGGAACGCGTGAATGCGTTGGCAGTCTAGTGTTGCGATGTCGTGGGGCAGAACTGATTGAGACTTTGTCGTTACCGACGATCCTTATGGCCCACAAATAAGAGTCGGGCATCTAGATGGAGGTGGTGGCCTCCCGCACCGTCCCAACCAAATCAAGATCCAAACAAGGACGTGAAAAACTCATGCAAACATAATTTGCATGAACTTTCCCATCAAAAGAGAAATATAGACGTGGCCAATTTATGTTATAGATTTATGTAATGGACTCATATAACTCTATACCATAAAAGGGCACGCGAGTGGAAGGCCACTCTACCCGGCAAGAGTCCCGGTTAACAACAAAAAACGGAGGAGCGCACCCTAGCCCATGTTAAAGGAGGAGCCTGCTGTCGTTGCGGGCCCTATACCCAGTCAGGTAAAACGAAATGGAAAGACCGTCGGTTAAGGTTTCACAACATTTTATTTTTTTCGCATTCAATGGCAACTACAATAATATAAACAAAAGAAGACTTTCGAGTTTTTCGATATTCAATCTGACATCAAGTTTATTAAAGTGAAATTCAATTGCTATTATCGCCAATATTGACGTTATTTTACTTGTTTCAAAAGATTTAATTGAAGTGGTTCTTAAATTTGCTCCAGGGTTGAAAAATTTAAGTTTTATAATTTAGAAAATGCTACGTATGCTTTTTGGCCAAAAAGAAAAACTTTTGATTACTTGTTCAATAAGAAGCATTCAATATAAGAACTATCCCAGTGAAAACAGCTGACAATTTTCCAGAGGGCAGCGAATAAGTTCAATGCAAATTTAACAAATAAATTAAAAATCATTTACTGTACAATTACGATATAAGATATTAAGATCAATTAATTTACTAAAGGACAGTTAATCTAACATTCCCATTTTTAGAGCTCGACTTTCAAATCTTCTAATTCTATTGGTGTTACGATCGAATAATCGCTTGGTTTCAGCCACGATTATCCAAGTAACTATTAACGATTGTAGCTTATGTAAAGGGATAACCCAGGGAATCGCACTGAGGTCTCCTTGAATGTGACAAGTTGTTTAAATATAAAAGCTGTTGAAACACGTTGATCTTTAGCTATGCTAAAGTATTTTTTTTTCAGATGCTGCAAATCTAGACCATTCGCCGGCCCATTCAATTCAATATGCGACTTAAGCCTCATTTACACGACGATAGTTGGTATGATAGTAGCTGTCATGATAGCAACTCTCACGGATACTATCATCGTGTAAATAGCTTGATAGTTACTATCACACTATCACGACAGCGCTATCACACTATCTAGCTCTGCTAGATAGTTGATAGTGCTCCCACGATAGTCATAAGCACGATCACATCAACTCTCGCGTGGAAACACGTTTCTTAGAGTGAGAGTGCTACTCTCGAAGCCACTTTGATTGAATTGGCTTTGTTTTTATAAAATATTTGTTCGCGGTGGTGTTGATAATAAATTTCAAAAGTTATGATGTATTCACTATGTCAAGTTTCGATACAATCAGTTTTCTCGAAGAGTATGAGAAATGTTTATGCCTGTGGCAAAAACGATGCCCAGCATTTTAAAAACCGTTCGAAACGACACCATGCAGAGCAGATGCTGCTGCCATTGTCTGGACTGCCAACTATCAAGCTGCTTCGCCAAAAAATAAGGAATATAAGATGCACCTACAATCAGGAAGTTTCGAAAGTCAAAAAATCAAAAGTAACCGGATTAGCTACCAGCGAAATGTATCATCGCAAGGTAGCATGGTTTGAAATTGCGGATCGCTTCCTCAAGCAAAACACGGAGGAAAATGAAAGTGAATCCAATTTGGTAAGTTTTGTTTATATTAATTTATTCTTTCCCAGATTTCATTTTCCTAAACTTTTATTCATTTATAATTTTCAACATAAAAAATATCGAGCTCGTTCTAGCTATACATGGATCATTCTAGCATCCTAAACTGCCAATCGATTGCTCCTTCTTCCATGAAGTAATTGGCAAGGTCATCTCTTTTTTGCCTTGTTTCTGGCAAATAGTTTCGCTGCAAAGTTCTTCTCAAATCAGTCAGACCTCCTGCTCGGGGATAATTTCGCCAAGAACCAGGAATCATTCACCCAGTTTCATGGTCTTCGATATCAACAGTTATCGTACTGTCCTTCCTCGTTCTTCTTATCCAGTTATGCAAGGCGCATGCAGCTTTGACATACTTGACAGCTGTTTGAGAAGCAAGTAAAATTGGTGTTCGGAATACTCGAAAACGAGAATAAAGTATCCCAAAGCCATTTTCCACTATTCGCCTTGCTCTAGAGTGTCTATAGTTGAATACACTTAATTGGTTTCGTCGTCGTGTAAGTGAGAATGCTTCGTCGCCTAATGTGACAGATTCATAGGGAATGTTTAAAAGGTCATTCTCCATGGCAGTCTGTAGGGATGAATTTCCAAAAACTCCACCATCTGAACAGCTGCCATATTTCCCAATGTCGATAAAGATGAAATTATAATTGTGGTCTATTGAGGCCAATAAAACAAAACTGAATGATCCTTTGCAGTTGAAGTATTGTGAACCTGAATATGATGGACATTGTATCACAATATGCTTCCCATCGATCGCTCCTACACAGTTTGGAAAATTCCATGAAGTTTCAAACCCATGTATAATTGTCTTCCACTTGTTTTCACTCAGAGGAACCTGAAAAAAAGAAATAAGTCATTATTTTCTCGTTTTTATTTCAGACATTAACAGAAAGAGAAGCCAAAAATGGGGAAATTGAACCAGCCAACCATTGACGAACAACCTCAGTCTCAGCTTCTTCATAGGGAAGGTTCCAACTATCCCGTAAAAGGCCTGCAACTTTTGGCCGGATAAAAAAAAAAGCAAAAGTAGATGACGCATTGGACAATGCTTTTGAAGTGCTAAAGCAAGTAGCAGTTCGACCACAGCCCGGAACAAATGAGTTTGCAAGTTTTGGAACACACGTTGCTGTTCAGTTGAGCTGCCTACCACTGGAGGAAACAGTTTTACTTCAAGAAGCAATACAAAAATTTATTATAGTTGCCCGTCTTCGGCATTTAAGAAATACTGATTTTCAATTGTCTAGCTCAGCAATAGCTACAACGAGTGGCAGCGAACAATGTGAGAATTTCACTCATCAACCGCCACACCTGCCAACAGCTGTACGTCGGGCATTGATGCTTCCAACACTTCAAATGTGCTACCTCATCACACTGAATCTTTTGAAGATTCTTCCAACACTTCAAATGTGCTACCTCATCACACTGAATCTTTTGAAGATCGTGTATACAAAATTTTAAGCCCAAAATAATACACGAAATTAATATTGCAATTTGTGTTTTTATAATTACCTTTATATATTCTTCCAATGCATCATATATGGCATCAAAATCTGGCAGGTGTTTACTGATTGAGCACTTTGGCACTCGATATAGATACTGCAATGATCCCAGTGAATCTCCAGTAGCTAGATATCTGCAAGCGACTTCTAATTTCAGTTTTGCTGAGAGTGGATCTCGCATTACGGTGTTTGCTTTTTGTATCTTTTCTTCTACCTTAAAAATAAAATGAAAAAAAAACTGAATTGAATTTCCGTTTCTATAATAAAAAGTAGCCTTATAGCCAGATATTTACCTTTTTAAGTAATGTATTGAACATATCCTCGTCCATACGTAAAAAATTGCAAAAGCTTGCTGGTTCCTCAACTTCCTTCTGAATCCACTGCCTGATCCATATTCTCTTCTTTTGTTTTTCATTTTTAATGTTTTATTTTTAAAATCTCACCGATTACGGCAAGCACCGCGGGACACAAGTTGTCATCCATGATAATTCTCATTATAAACTATCGCTCTATTCTAGTCCGCGTGTAAACACTAAACTATCATGTCAGACTATCGAGTAGTACTATTACAAGAGTACTATCGTGATAGTACTATCATCGTGTAAATGAGGCTTTAAAGTGTACAGTGTAGAACCTAAGCGATCCTTCAATAACCGCATCTGGATTTGATAGTCATTGTTAGGAATATCGTTGAAATCTCGAGCATTTCAAGACGAAATTTTAGAGGTTTTCAAAAATTGCGAAATCACCAGTCAGTTTTGCAATTTCTGATTGTCCTGTTAAGATGGCTTGCAGCTTTATCTAATCAATATTATTAAACGTATCGAGGCCTATGAATTTGCCTGAGACTCTAATATCGCCGTCAAAATATCGGATACGAGAAATTTATACTGTCCAATAAAATGAGGTTCTTCTTTTAATTTATTGCTCTTACTACTCATAATGCAGGCAAATAGTGCATTTTAAGCTATTTATTCGCGTATTATTTGGTTTTTTTTTTACGTATACAAGTCCCCATATGATTTACAAAGCTAAAACAGCGATCACGAAAATAACGGATATACTCAAAATGCGATGAGTTTAAACCGAATCAAAATCCTGCTGGCCGCAGCACTGATTAAAATTGGGGATTTCTGCGACAGTTAATTTAAGAATCTTATATGATAACTTAAAAATGTTCACTAAAACACTTGGATTTTAGAATGTTTCACATTTACTTTCAAGTATCAAAGGTATATCCTTTACTTCCAGCAACTACTTTTCAAAAGTCTGGGCTAGACGAAAGTATTATGTTCCCGAGAACAGCATCTCATAATATTTGCAGCTAATATGCTTTAAAGGTTATCAGTTTTTAATTCGTTTATTCCGCCTTAACATCAAAATTTAGGATACGAAAAATTGTGGCACCAAGTTCAAGATTCGATAACCATACATTTACTTTCACTCATTTATTTTATTAATTATAATCACTGACAAGTTTCTTATGTTCATCACTTTTGCGCCCGTTTGATCGTTCTACAATATTTTTTTCTTCTTAGTTCACTTTCTTCTCGACGCGGCAACTACATTTTTGTTCCCAGCAGCAAAATACAGAAATTAGCGATTAAAAGTCCATGACCGCGAAATTTAGCTAACTATGAGTTTCGAGCTAGCTTTAGCAACTACATTGTATCTACTAGGAACTGATTACCACGCGACAAAATAAATAATGGAGTTACTGTGAGTACTGATGGACTTGCGGGAATTTCATTTATTTCGCCTTCCGGATTGACGATTTCGAATATGAACGTTTTTGGCCAAAGACTTCTTTCAGTGATATTACACGGCAAATTTGAATTAAAAGCGATCATTCACCATTCCTTGTTGAATGTTCACACACGGCGACTGTAACTGCGATGCGTTACCTCTCGTCTCCATTTATGTCAAGACTCACCGAATTTGAAGAGCTATTTGCCAAGAAACTTTATACGGTTCTGTCAAAAGCTTCCAATGAATTTGCTCCGCCGTGCTGCCTAGTCGGACACTTGTTTCCATCCAATTCAAATGCTCAGTGGCCGATTGAGATTCCTTGGAATTGGTGAATAGTACTTTAGCATATTAAACAACGCCGAGCCTTTCCGCATGATTTGCTCGACATTCGTGACACCCAGCTCACGGTTCATTAATCGTTATTTTTACCGTTGGCAAATTTTCATTCAACGGTTCAGTTGAATGCCACCCAGAGGTTATATTCTCAGCACGTCTGCCCCAAAACGCCTACCGCGCAGTTGTCAAAAGCTTTAAACTGCTGAGCAGCAAATGCAGAACAGGTCCTCGGTCAAAGTGAATGACATTTCAGAAGTCTCCGCTACATTCCATGCGAATCAAACTTTTGGCAAGATTTCCCTTTTCGCTAAAGTATTTGTGACTGCTATTAACCACGCTGAATCCTTACTTAGAGATAGAACTCAACGCATAGGCGACCACCTTTGCGTGTAGTTATTTAACTATGCGCACTTGAACGGAACTGTTCGCGACAGAAACTACAGGATTATCCATTTTACGTTTGGAAAATTAAGCTAAAGAAAACACATAAAATATTAAAATGGAACCAAAACTTTACGTTAAATATAAGGAACTAAACCTTGCCATTATACGTGAAATACAACATCATTCAAATGTCCTCCACGAGACCTCTGACAGGCCTGAATCCTTTTGAGATGATTTTCAATAACTTTTCGGCACACTTCCGGCAATACTTCGGCCATAACTTCACGAATATTGGTTTTCGATTGCTCAAGATTTTGTGGATTGTTTGCGTAAACAGGGTCTTTCGCATAGCCCCATAAAAAGAAATCCAAAGGTGTTAGGTCGCAGGATCTTGCGGGCCAATTGACATCACTCAATCTCGAAATAACGCGTCCTGGAAATTCCTCTTGCAAAAGTGCTCGATTAGCCTGTGTTGTGGCTTGTGGCTCCATTCTGTTAGAACCACATGTTCTCCAAATCATAATCTTGAATTTTTCTTCAAAATTAATCGGTTAACATCCGTCCATAGTGGTCAGAATTGACTGTAATGGCTCTTCCTTGATCGTTTTCAAAAAAATCCGGGCGAATAACACCACCAGGCCATAATGCACACCAAACAGTCTCTTGTTTCAGATGGAAAGGCCTTGCTGCGATCACCTGAGGATTTTGAAAGCCCCATATACGGCAATTCTGTTCATTTACGTAACCACTGAGCGAAAAATGAGCCTACATACATTCGCATACATTCTGCGTTGTGTATGGTCTTGAGGCTTAAGTTCTTGAGTGAGTTGGATTTTGTACGGATGGAGATGCAAATCCAAATGCAAAATCTACCACATTGAGCCGTAAGACAAGCCCAAATGTTAAGCACGTCGAGAAATCGATAAATTCGGGTCTTTCCGCTCAACCGTATGAGCAACTAGCTCAGCCGGGTTTGCTTTCACACCGTGGTGTAATACACCGTTGGCTGTACTACGATCAGCGCTCTTATACTTGAGATTTTATTTGGCAGATTTGAAATTTTTAAAAACAAAATTTAACTGAAGTGTAGAAAATGAAGAGGATTTTAAATAGTAATAAAAGTTAAATCGCATTAAAAATATAACTAAAGGGAAACATTTAAATTTAATATAAAGGAAAATTGATCTAACATTACATTTAATAATAATAATAAGAAAAAAAACTATTTTAAAAATTACGATTATGAATGTAAATAATTAAATATTTTTCTAAATCTGCCATTAAAATTTTGAATAGTAGATAAGAAGGTTTTCGAGCAGTTTGCTTGTGTGGCTACTCGATTACTACATTTTTTCCGAACTTTTTCCGACCTTTTATTTGATACCATATTGGCTAAACCCACTGAAAAAAATGTTCATGGATCACCCCCTATATAGGGAGACCTCCTTAAGCCTCCTTTTTTGTAATGTAACTTTTGAGAGGGTACTATTTTTGACCTACTAGGTGTGAGAATTAAGTAATGAGACAGATTTCACGAAAACCGTATGGTTACTATCTATTCTACAACTCTGCCATCCCCTTCAAAGGAGTCCCCTTGGGCAGCTATACAAAGATTCCAGCGCATTTTCTATGCTTCGTAACATTCTGAAACGCTTCGACTGGGATGTCCGCGAGTACCCTCATCACGGCCGCCTGGATGTTCATAATCGACTCAAGATGGGTTTCGATGGAACAAATTCTTTGTAGACGATTCCACGCCTATCAAAAAAGGCAATAATCATCGTTTTCACCTTCGACTTGCTCATACGAGCTTTTTTCTGGCGGACAACCATTGTGAGCTTTCGCGTTTGGTTTCCGGGTCGTATTGGAAAAACCAGCTCTGATTGCCTGTCATTACTCGATCAAGCAGCGTGGAATCCACTTGTTCCAAACAGTCTTCTGCGACGGTCATTTGATGCTGCATCTGCTCCTCGGTAAGGTTCTTTGGAACCATCTTCATGCCTACTTTTTCATTCCAAAATCGTCATTTGCCTGACTGTTTCACGGTTCATACCCAGTACCGAGGCCAACATTCGAACTGCTAAACGCCAATCTTCATGGAGTAGGGCGCGCACACGCTACACATCCACGTGAGTCCGCACCACGACTGGTCTCCCGCTCCGCGCCTTGTCTTCTACGCTTTCACGCCCTTCCTTAAACTCTTAATGCCATCAAAACACCTGGGCCCGACTAAGGGCACTATCACCATGCACTTATACAATTTTAGCGCACGTTTCCGAAGGTGTTTCGCCCAATCTGGCGCCAAATTTTATCGCAACGCGTTGCTCTTGATTTCGTTTCTCCATTTTCGTGATGAGCACCACCAATACACGTCTATTCAACACAATACAGCAGGCGAACTAAACAAGCTAGAGCGATGGAAATTATATCAATGGAGAGGAGAAGGATGCCGGGATAGAGGAGGGGAATTTCAAGGTCACTGTTTAACCACAAGCGTGGCAATAAAATTAGTCTCATTACTTAATTGTCACACCTCGTACGTACAAAATTTCATTACTCTAGCTTATGTAGTTTGCGAGAAAACTTGCTGTGGCGCACGGACGGATGGATAGACAGACGGACAGACAGGTCACAATTTTAGTTGGGTATTGTAAAAATATTTGATAATACCCTAAAAAGGAGATATTTGCGAGTAAGTCACCACATATTCTGTAGGGCTCGATTTACTTGAATTCTTTGCAAGGAGAAGTCATATTGATACGCCCAAACCGAAGTAAATCATGCTTGTAAAATATATCCGGCGGAAAAATAACTTTTTTTCTTCAGATCCCATGAAATATTACCTTCCGCTCTTCTAATGGCAAAGCGGGAAAAACAACTATGCACGTAGAATGGCATTCCGAAAATATTTGTACACACAATAATGTCGGACACTCTCGAGCTTTATGGCCCACATATACACAACATTTTTTAAAATGAACGATATCTCATGTTTAACTTTAGCTGGATTGCCCATAAAGCAATTGGAAATTTACAGCCATTTTATAAAAAGGCAATACGGAACCGTAAGTTATGTGTTATTTACGCCGAGAGCATTTAATGTGAAAAAGGAGCAGATATCGTTCTAAGCTCACCGAATCACGTACGTATTTAGCGATAAGCTTACGGGCAACATTTTATTACGTAATAAATTTCTAAATGCCGAAATCGATTGTCGAAGATAGCGAGAAGTCTTTTGTAAAGGGTGTGGTATAGTTTGTAATTTGAGGATAACGTGAGAATTCTTTTGGATTATTTTGTGGTAAGATCAGCATTCAGTTTTTATTTGGTTGCGTACTAAATGGTGAACGCAAAATAATAACTAACGATGCCGAAAAAAATTAGTGCTTTTCGGTATCCTTCCATTGCTGTCAACACATGTGAGTACAAGGTCAGTTGAGGTATTTATATGAATAATTATAAATGAGATTATCAAATCTTACAAATATAGAGAATAAAACTTCTCTTGACACTCATAAAGGAAAAAGTATCCCTTTTTATCCTTCACCATTCCTTATCTCCTGCCAGTTCAACTCACAGATCAAATTGAAGGTGGATTTATTTGAGCCTGCCGTCGTACAAGGAAACAAAACACGAGCTCAAAGTATAAATTCTTTTTCATGCGGATTCGGAGAACCGTCTGGATTTTGCCATTCTGTATGGTGAAATCTCCACATCGAGGATAAACAAAACCATCCCCGTTTTGTTTCAAGAAAGATTCTACGTGCTGATTCGAATCAAGTGGATTACGTACTCCGACTGCTTTTTGCCCGAACTATGTGAAATTGAGGGCAGCGTAGCGTTGTTAATTGAAATAAAATGATTGGAGGGAAAAATGAGATTTATTCGTTTTTTGGAGCTTTTATTATCAAGGCTAATAAACAGATTAAAGAGATATGAGTACTTTCGAAGGATATTTCCGTCAATTGATAAAATCGAAATAAATAGCGAGTTCACATGAAAATTTATCCTTTGATGAAGATGTTTGATGGATAAGTTATCATCATTTGCGATTGCGACTTGAAAAATTCGCATTGGATCATTTAGTTTTTTAAATCGTTCTACGATTAATTTGATGTATCTTCAGAATAAAATCCGTTTCTTTCGAAGATATCTTTGCGTATGAATGATAACTCGTCTTTGTTCTGTCATGTCTCATTTCTAATTTTCAACAAGTCTTCTAAAAGCAAACTTTCTCATTTGAAACAAATTCATTGCATGAAATTCCTAATTTTCATAAGTAAAGGCAAATCTAATTTCACCTTTCTATCACACAAATCTCTGAAATAGCAAATTCAACTAAAACCTTTCCAGCCTTCAAGCGCCAGACACAATTTTCCAATTTCTGTTACTAATATCCGGCAAAAATGAGTTTAACGTTGCTGCATTTACATTGAGTTTCCCAACGACGACGGCAAATATTCATTCTTCGTATCAAGTTTCGAACCTCCTTTAGCGTCTTCTCACCTTCTATTGCCATCCATCACTTTCACCTGGCTGGGCGGGGCGGGCATAAAGCATTCAGGTCACACTGTTTAGATGCTAAGGGTCGTTAGCATCGAAGCAAGGATGATTGTTGGAAAGCATTTCAATTTTCACAAAATACGAAATAAATTCAATTGAAACAGGTGAAAGGTGTCATCAGGATTCTTGGCATGACATGTAATTAAAAGTCTTCCACAAGTTTTCTATTTGATTTATAATGTTTCATTCGTTTTGTATGCTTGTATGTGTATGGGGAAATAATGCGTGCAAGTTCAGAAAATGAATTTAAGAAATTTATTGGTTGGAGAAGGTTTTTGAAGGGTTTTCTAAAAAAATATTAAAATACCCTTCTAAAATCGTTACTCTTCTGTCTATCTACGTATCATGGCAGTTTTTCTCTGAAACTAAATCAGCTACAGACATGAAAGGCGTAGGCCCACTTTAATAATTAATGCCCTGAGTGCACTTTTTCTAATAGAAGAAATCAGGAATGCTGTAACTATGCAAGCTCTAGATATTGGAGATTTCGATGTCTCAAATCTGTCTCCTGTCTGGTCTCATAGTAAAAGGATTGCATTGAACATGTTTCGTGTTGTCTTACGTTTTGACACCAATAGTTTAAAAATTTAAAAAATTAGATTCAATTTGAATCACAAAATAACTTGGGAGAAACCGAACGAGGAGACTTGACCCAATTCTACCGATATTAACGTTTCGGGCATGTGGGAATGAACTGTGGATATAAAAGCAGGTGTGTGGTATGTGGTTCAGTTTTGATGTAATTTGTCCGAGGAAAAATAAAGACAACAATTTATCAGACCATTCTATACCTTCTTTACTTTGCGTGCTGTGCTCATCAAATAAACATTCTGCAGATTATTTTGAAGCCAAAATTGCCTAAACGTGCAAATAAACCGAGCTTCAAAAGGTGCCTTATCCAGAAACACTGATAATTTATCCTATATTCTGCACTCACCAAAACCTCACCCTCTACTTCTGGCCATATGATAACAATATTCAGGAAAATTGATTGATAACAATATTCAGGAAAATTCTCCAACGACATTAAATCGAAAAACCTTTCTTCATTTTGGAGTCCGTCCGGCTGTGCTCATAAAAAATCCAAAGAGTTCTTACTATCTTATAACCTTTTGAATTCTCATGACCAACGAGAAGCCCTTTTTAATTTTTTATTAGTATTGCGAGCAGTAAATAACTTAAAAATCAATGCATTAAATATAAATTTACTTCAATTATGTGATAAAAGAATAGTTATGCAGTTAATTCTTGATCGATATCTTCCAGATCTTGTTTTTTAAACGATACTTGCATGCATGAAAGACAGAAGCCATTAATTAACAATTACGGATTAGTTCCAAAAGTACCCGACCTGACTTATGAATACAGGTAGTTTTAAAAAAACAATTACTGCGATTGACAATACCACCTTACAACAACTTAATGTGATAGATTCAGAACGGTTCGTTTATTATTATTTTTTACAGACATCAAAAGTGCGCGCTCTCAGTGAATTTGTAAATATGGAAAAAATTGAGCATCGTTATGTGATACAATACTTTCATTTGAAAGGTCTAAGTCCAACCGATATCAAAGCCGAATTGGATTCTACTCTGGGGAAGTCTGCTCCTTCATTTGCAATGGTCAAATATTGGATGGCTTAGTTTAAGTAAGGTCATACGAGCTGTCAAGATCAACACCGCAGTGGTCGACCAAGTGAAGTCACTACGTCAGAAAATGTGAAAAAAAAATCACAAAATGGTTTTGGATGACCGTCGACTAAAAGTCCGCAAGATATAAGACATGGCAGGTATTTCAAAAACGTCTGTGCATCGCATTTTGACCGTAAACTTGGACATGAGAAAGCTGTGCGCAAAATGAGTGCCGCGTTTGCTCACAATGGAGCAAAAACAGTAGCGTGAGGATGTTTCAATCGAGTGTTTGACAATGTTTCGCAGCACCATTTTACACCCGAGACCAAGGAGCAGTCAAAGCTGTGGACTGAAAAGGAAGAACCGGCTCCAAAGAAAGCAAAGACAGATCAGTCAGCTGGCAAGGCCATGGCATCCGTTTTCTGGGATGCGCGTGGAATAATATTTATTGATTATCTTGGAAAAGGAAAAACAATCAACGGCGCATATTATGCAGCCTTATTGCAGCGTTTGAGTGATGAAATCAAGAAAAACGGCCCCTTTTTGCCAGATCTGGCTCCTTTGGATTATTTTCTATTTCGGAATTTGAAAAAATGGCTTGGCGGCAAAAGATTTGCCAACAATGAGGAGGTAGAGTCTGCGGTTAGTAGCTATTTTGAGGAGCTTGACGGTTCCGACTATATAGCGAATATCGAAGCTATTGAACATCTTTGGGAAAAATGTATCGAGCTGAAAGGAGAATATATTGAAAAATAAAAAACATTTTCGCAATTTTTTTACTGTTTTCTTTGTGGGTCAGACACATTTTGATTATAATGTCTTTGATCTATTTGAAGGTAACTTTTCTGATGACCGGATACTAATAATAAGCAAGTTGATGACTCTATTCAATTTTTGGGTATTAAATACAATCTTTTTCAGGAATGTATTATTAATATACAAGGTGCGTACGGTGTCTATAACTTCGCGAATTTTTTAAATTTTTTTTCCTTTTCAGATGAAAAATGGCGGACTACAACGTCACATAAGAAATGGCGAGACATGCTGTCATCATCGCTATATGTGCGAACTATATAGATTTAGAGATCTCTAATTTTCTTAATTGCGCCCGTTCATTTGTGCATAAAGTTCGCCGTGAATTGGAAGCATCAGGAGACGATACAGAATCGGTTGCAAAACGCAAAAAGCACGAACAAGGTTCTGGCACTGTCCGATGTGCAGAATTTTTAGAGCAAATGCAAGCGATCATAGACAAGGGCCCTTCAAAATCAATGAGGGTCCTTGCAAGTGAGCTTCTTGTTTCTGAGCGCCTTATTCGTAGAGTTGTCCACGAAGACCTTCAGTATAAGTCTTACATGATGCGCAGAGGATAGAACACGGGAACAGAGAGTTTTCCAAACAAAACGTCTTTTAAACAAAATCAAACACCTTGAGGCGCCCAAAATGTTATGGTTTTTTTCCGACAAAAAAAAAATGTTGACCAAGATCAAAAGACCAATCGCAGAAATGACAGATGGCTATGTTCAAATCATACGGAGGTTCTTATTGCTATGCACACAAAATTTCCAGCCACTGTTATGGTTTTAGGTGTTGTCAGCAACGAAGGACATGCTCTGCCACCACACTTTTTCATTCAAGGACTTCGAGTATGCAGCAGAGCTGCATGCATCGAGGTTTTGGAGACGGTAGTGAAACCCTGGATTGTCAATGTAAGCGGAGATAGACCATACATTTTTCAACAAGACTCTGCTCCCTCATATAAAGCGATAGCGACACGAGATTGGATTGCCCAAAATTTTCATGACCACATAACACCGAACCTATGGCCACCTAGCTCCCCAGACCTTAACCCTTTGGATTATTACGTATGGGGCGTAGTTGAGCGTGAGATCAATAAGCGTCCTCATAATACCACTACTTCGCTGAAGACTGCTATTAATGCCGTTATAGTCAATATGAGCAAGGAGCATTCGATTCAGGCATATAATCGTTTTTTGGCCCGCATTGAAAGGGTTATTGCTGCTAATGGTGATTTTATTGAATAACTTTATAGCCATGTATTAATTTAACGTTTTATAAAAAATTCCAGAAATTTCATTAAATTTTGTTAAAAATACACGTTAATTAATTTTACTCTCAAGTTGTCCTCAAGTACCGTACGCACTCTGTATGAAAAATAATCAATTACTCTATTCAAAAGTTAATAAAATAGTTACTTGCTTCGATTCAATTCCCGCGTCTTTAACCTTCAGCGGTCGCTATTCAAATTTACGTCTTTCGTCTTTTTGTGTCGTCGTATGATTTCACGTCATTCGCCTCCGACCGTCGTTGTGCAACTATCTTTTTCGTTCAGTGGACCATCGGTTTATTTAGGGTTGCCAATCCCACATTTAGTGTGAATAGAAAAAACTCGACTTGTTCTGCTGGAATTTGAAATTTTGTGATCAGGAAGTGTTGTAACCCTCTTTGTTGGCTTCTTGTTGTAATTCCTAATAATTGCATTAATAACAGTTATTTTCCTGCAGCTTGGAAAACCACTACTTTCCTTTCACTGTCAAAAAAAGGTTGGGGTGGTAATATCAACAAATTTAGGCCTATCTCCCTACTTTCAAATTTACGAAAAATCCTTGAAAAAATTATTCCTCATTCATTTAATATTTTCTCTGGACTACTTATCCCAAAGCATCAATTTGGACTTAAAGAAAAACTCTCCTCCGAACATACCATACTATCTATTAAGAGCACAATTTACTCTGGTCTTAGAAACTCAGAAACGACAGCCGCGTGTCCTATCGAACTTGTTAAGGCATTTGATTTGGTTTGGATTAATGGTCTCATTTTCCAATTTTTACATAATAAATGGCCTATCCCCGTAAATTGCGTTATGATTAGTTTTCTTACAAACGGAGTTATGTCCTTTGAAATTGGAAGTTTTTATTCATCTCTAATTCATGTTCGATCCGGAGTTCCACAGGAATCTATGCTTGGTCCGTCATTATTCAACTATTATTTATTCAATATTACTTTCAGCTGTTCTTATATTTTTGATAACAATCTTAAAATGTTCCTGTTTGCGGATGACATAATCATCCCGGCAAAAAAAAAGTCCGCTTTCAAGGAAGTATTTGGATTGACCAGAAAAATTGAATTTAGTTATATTACATTGGTTCCACATTGTCTATTGAGGACGAAATGCTACTCGTGTTTATTGTTGTGATGAACCAATTTTCGATCCACTCAACGTTGATTTTTGCGACAATTGTGAATGTGGCGAGGGAGGAAGATGATGATGTGGAGAGTTTTGATGAGGATGCTCATGTTGTTGTTGGTGTTGCAAAATTAAAATACGAGTGACGTCTGGTCACAGATCGTGTATGATTTATTGGTACATCTGGAGTTTGTGTATTAATTAACGTTTTTTCCATCACTTCTGGACTGAAAAGCGTTTACCTTCGATTTGTTGAAGGTTTCGGGGTGATTACATTATTATATGTGGCATCGTTTGTTATATACCATTGTTTTTTTAGTGAAGGTTCTTTGAGCAGTTTGCCTAGGCAATTAATACAAGACGTATGTAATTGAACAATTTTTTGTATGTTCAATGTATTCATTAATTCAAGTCATTGATTCATTCAGAAATGTTAATTCGAACCCTAGGATGGTTGCAAAGACCATCTGGTAGTAGTGCTCTTCTGCCCACTCAACTTATTGAATCTGCCCTTTGCTTTTGTCAGTTGGAGTATTCCAGTTAATGTTGGAAAACCCCGTCTCAGTGAAGATCGCATAGAATCACACGCTAATCCCTGCAAATTTGGTACCATTTTGATTGAACATCTTACCCATACCGCTCCAAAACCAAGGATACTTTGCAACTTGCCACTTATGCAGATTGTCCGCGCTTGTACACTATTGATATCCGAACTAGACAGTCTAGTCTCTTGAATTGTAATTGAGATGATTTTTTATTTTTCCATGACCTATATAACTATAAGAATATAGTATGTCAAATTTTTTGAAACAATAATTAATTTTTCTTTACAAAAGTTGCTGCCGTTTCTGCAATTCAATATTAGGTTGTTTCTCTACTTTTGTGAAATTTTTTAAAGGGAATGTATTGCTAGCACTCTGCCTATTCATCGTTGAGGGTTTTTTTGTCTCCTTTATTTTCACTAAAGGGTTTACATACATGGATGAAAGATAAATGAGCCTACCCCAATTATAATAAAAAGAGATCTTTTGTCTTGTCATTCTTGTGTGAATCATCCATAATAATGCCCATTATTCCCCCTTAATAACGCCTTTTGGTAAGTCTTAGCTCAAGGATGATATTACTTTCATGCAATATCAAGAAGACTTCCTGATTACGATCGATTTGCCAATGGTAAAATTTTCAAATTCCATGCAATGGAATAGTTTAGGTGGAAAAGTAGAGGTCTAGAGTAATATGTTTTCCACATTTCTACCTGCAAATATGCTTTTAAGTAAATTAACTGTTCCAAGAAATTTATTGCAACCGTCAATTTGTAACGTTTAATATGATTTGTAATCAGGTGAAAAGGATACAGTTCCTGTCAATTGAACCAAATCAAATTTATTGATTCATTTACATCTACAATTCTCAGTTTTGCCAATAACTTCATAGAGCACAATTTACCTACTCGTGTCCATTCGACCTTTGCCTAGAACGTGTCTCAAACACTTTGCTAGGAAAGAGAACTGTACAGAACACCTAAACGTATATGTATATGTACTCGTATATACTCGATTGTCTGTAAGCGAGGAAGACTACCCGAAAATCCTTGCATAAGCATCATATGTGAACATGGGAAGTAGGAGCGCTAATTCTTTTCCTTATTCAATATTCTCTTCCATGTGTCGGGAGCAGAAAAGCTGGTGAGAAATTTATATGCAAACAGTTGCCAACAACTGCAAAATGTGGGAATGCACGTAACCACCAAAGTTTGTACACCAGCAAATATGCTTCGTTAGGTGACATTGCAATTTTACAGTATTTGCAAAACCCTCTCTCGACAAAATGATGGCAGGTTGAATAACGAGTGCAGGCATGTTATATGTTTAATGCATTATACTATTTGCTGCCGGTAAGAATAAGGTTATTCTCGTAGATGATGATAAACTGTCGTTTGATTTGTGCGATTTGGAAGTGTGAATGGAATAGCATATGGTATAGGGAATGTGCAAATAAATTATTATTTATGGTTACGTTGTTTTATGTCGGTGAGTACCATTTCAATAAACTTTTGATTGAATTTGATCTTTAAAGAGCCAACAAGGTGTACTCTCAATTGTCTGAGCATGATTAGTAGAAATCTAAAATTCCGGTTTTACTTGGAATAACTAATGACAGATTTGGCAACGTTGAGCTTAATATCAAAATTAAAGACTGTAATCGTTTGGAATGTTAGTTTCATGATTTCTGCGCGAGCGCATTTTAAAGCTAATTCAATAGAAAGAAGGTTTCCCAATTAGCTTACTGCCTAGCATCCGCTAAGCTTTTGAAGTGATACTGAACCATACACTATACGCATCAGCTAACAACTTTGGTTCCGAGTGTGGCAATGGCCCTGTTAGGGACTCGTCACCATGCCCTGCCTGAAAGCAAAGTTTTCATATGTAACAAAAAACTGCACGACTAAACAAAATATCAAACACTACTCATAAAACCACAACCGCTTGACTTCTGAGGTATTTGTTATAGTTATACCCATAAATATCTTCCTTGATAATTTTTTCAGATTTTTTAGATCACGGGTGTCCATTCGCGAGGGAGGAAACACATTTTTCATGTATTTACCTCCCCCCCTGTGCCCCCATTGAAGCAAAAACTGTCAGTTTAAGAACTGTTTTGAAAAGCTCTCATAGAGAACTTTCAGTTGATACTCATATCGGCTTCTTTTCATGAAATTTTTTTTCAGGGGCCACGCCTCTGTACTGTAATCATCGATTCATGGCCTGTTTTTTCGAATCTTATAATGGTTACAAAGCCCTTTTGCTAGGAGCTCTCTCCTGCCTCTTCAACTTGTTTGAATCGTATGTACTCATCTTCATGATACCTATCATTCCTGAAATTTTCATGCAAATCCTAGCAAAGCTGTAGTGTCTAAGTCGGTAAAAAGCGCATATGGCTCCATAGCCATATGTTTCCATAGTAATACAGGGCTATTGTTCCATAGTAATACAGGAAAATTTAAATCGCTATAACTTCGTTAAATACTATTCAATCTTTATGAAACTTTCAGAAAAGGTCATTTGCATCTGTTTGCTAAATTTGGTTGAATTTAAGGGTACCGTTTGGATTTTATTCAGAAAAACATAAAATCGATAAATCATACTATTACTAACAAAGTTGAGAGAATTTCGACTTCTCATGTATTTATTGTTGTTGTACTCATAAAGGCCTACATTCATGTCTAGTGTCTGGTCGCGAGAGGGAGGTACGCGAAAAGTTCGTACGTTTCCCCTTACCCTGCCTCCCTCAGTGCTCATAAGGCAATTTTAAGACTTGTTTTGAAAAGATCTCATTGAGAGCTTTCCAATGACACCCTACTCGACTACCAATGGTGAAAATTTTTTTTGAGGGGTCACCTCCCTATACGGGGAGACCCCCCTTAAACCCCTTTGAAAAATTTTTCCTTCCTTGAACTTTCAAGAAGTTACCACTTCTGACCTTTTCATTGCTGTAGCTTCTATAGTTTCGGAGAAAAAGTGCTGTGACATACAGACGGACGGACGGACGGACGGACAGACGGACACAGGTCTTGGTTGCAATAGGGTTTTTTTATTTTACTTCAAAACCCTAAAAACGAAACAAATTAATACGCACCGCATGAGAATGCCATACGAGACATGCAGGCGCACATTATCAACATGTGTCGTCACGAGTCAAAAAATAAACAATGTGAGTAAGGTGGAATCCCCCGATCAAATTTCATTACAACGGATGATGGAATCCCTGGTCGTGGTAAGCAATTGAAATGCTGACATGATTTTATGACCGAAGTGGAATGCGGAAAGTAATGCAAATGCATATTGCGCAGAAAGATTGTATTGAGGTATTGGAGGTGTGGTGGTGGCACTTGTGGAATTGGGTTTTCGCTCAGGATGCGGATTCCACAAAAACTTCTTGTACGAAATTGGGATTTCGGTCAGCAGGGTTGGCAAAACTTATGGAATAATTGGATTGAGGCTTTTTCGCCCAATAAAAGCAACGGTTCGTGATAGAAAAGTTCAGACATTCGCAGTATTTTTCTAAAGTTCTGTCATTCGCAGTGTTTTCTAAAGTTCAGTCAGATCAGTATTTTTGTACGTATTGCCGTCATATCCATAAGTATTTTTCTATGCGTTGATATCACTAGGAGTTGAGCGGAGGACACTGTGCGGTCATCTTTAGTATTCTGTTACGAGTCTTTTATACGCGCTGGTGTCACTAGGCATTGAACCGAGGACACAGTGCAGTCTTCTTCAGTATTCTGCTGCGAGTCTTTTATGTGTGTCGGCGTCGCTAGGCCTTGAGCCGAGGACACAGTGCAGTTTTTTCCACGAGTCTTATATACACATCAGTGTGACTAGGCATTGAGCCAAGAACACGTACTCGCTCCCTAGGTCTGAGGTTGTACGCACACCCGGGGAGCCACCGAAACGCGCCCCAAGGACTCCACGCACAGTACGCATGACGGTCACCAAAGCCAGGCGAAGGCTTTCCGGAAGAAGGAACACGGCTTATCACGCTTAATTATAATTACGATGTGCAAAATTTTAATACCTTGTGAAATATATTGTTGAATCGTTGCGCACATTTGGTGTTTCATTCCAAAAGGTGGAGGCTTAAGGACTTGGTTGTGTAGGGTCAGTGGAGTCCAGGGTACGACTGGAAAAAACCAAGGGTACACCGGGAGTAGATTTAACAATTGGCACAGCCAGCTGGTTTTCGAGGGTCTCCGTGAAAGTTTTGGCGACGGACGCCGTTTGGAAGCTTTCGATCTCAAATTTTTGTAGCGGGCTGGTCTTCACTCTTTGCCTTTGACATACAAAATTGAAAGGCTAATTTAATCAAGCAATAATTTGAGTTACAATTGGCTCGTCGGTATGTGCGCACATCAAGTATGTTGGATCAAAACATGGCCGTTCTGGTTTTTTGAGTTGCTATGAGGTTATACCCAGGTCAGTTTACGCGTCGATGTGGGAAGCAAATCGACCTTATGACTAGTTCTGCAATATGCAAAATCAATCAGGTGCTGGTCATTGTTATTTGTTTCATCGTGGAGAGGCTCTATCCTCCAGTCATTCCTCGATGAGATAGCTCATTGCCAACGTTAGCGTTGAAATAACCCTGAAAGAGTTTTGTGTCATCTAGGTCACCATCGCATCCATCAGCAGCTGAAGCATCGGGGACTGCGTCATGCACACTTCCAATTCAAATGGTGATGAATAATTCACATCAACCGGAGTCAGGTGTGGTAGTAGCCCAACGCAGAATTGTTCCGCCGATAAACACTTCGCCAGAAGGATGGAGGACGTACCCGTCCAGAAAAAGCTATTGCCGCTTTCACCAAAACTTGAAGCTTAGCGAAATCATAGAAATCAATAAAATTCCTCACGAATCTAGTGTCGGTTAGATTTTTGTGACATGGAATGCACCGTTTATTTACGCCCTTCAAGATCAGAAAACCGACAACAAAAGTGACTATTTATCACATTTTCTTTTCGTGACATTTTTTTCGGCTGACAATGTCACTCGGGAGGGAGTGATATAGTGCCACAATTTCACATTGCCTGAAAATGCACCTTCAGCATTGAGCGCGCTAAAATGAAAAACGAAAGAAGGGATTCGAAACAGACTTGAAGACGACGTCCACTCACTTGACGCGGATCATTCGGTAAAGACGATTTTACCAACGATGGAATAGATAACGTGTTCGAAACTTCAGCCAATAAATTTTATCTATTTAGTATTAATGATTTGTTTATCCTGACTGTGTAACCATCATCTGTAAAAACACAACTACCAACAAATGACTGGCAGAGGGCAGATTTTGCAGAAGACTGTGACGTTTAGTGGCTCCAGATTTGCCCTATATTCCAGATTGCTTGAAGGTAGGGGAAGTTTGGGTAGCCCTGGCCGGCAGGTAGCCTTGGCCACTGTCAGTTCCATGATATTGCACGAATGTAGGTATATGATGCATTAGCACGAAATGACCGCAGCGTCGCGAGATTGTATAGTTCAAATCAGCTGTGACAATTGCCAAGCGAAGATCTTGTGACGGCAGTTTATTCATATTGCGTGTACGCGGCAGAAATTTACTATATTTATTAAACAGCTCTGTGTAATATCAATTCAGCTTGTAAATTAAGTGTGTTTTAGGTAAATTTCTCGAGAGAAATTTACCTATTGCGGAGAGCATTATATATATATATATATATATATATATATATATATATATATACATATATATATATATATATATATATATATATATATATATATATATATATATATATATATATATATATATACATGGGATATAACGAAATTGGCGACCACGCTAGAGGTTGCAATTTTGCTTTGATTTTCACCAAATTTTCAGGAAAGGTGTATTGGGTAATTATTTCAGTTAAGTTCGTGAACCAGCTATATCGGCCGAGTAAAACAAAATGGCGGCCATTTTAGACGAAAAATCGTGATTTCTGTGCTGACCAAAGTATAGCTCCGATTTGGATGAAATTTGGTACAAAGGTTCATTGATGTATGTGATGACTTTCACAATAAAAAATCCAAAGTCGGTACGGCAGAAACAAAATGGCGTCCGCTCAAAGGTCGAAAAACGTGCAAAATTTTGTTGTTGTAATAGTGGTCAAAGCTTTCAACAGATTTTCATGAAATTTGGCAATTTGATAGAAATTATAAGTATCTAGAGAATTACGTAAAAAAACTGAAGGTCGGGTGCAAAAAACAAAATGGCGGCCAGTTGAAAGTCAAAATTTCAAAGGCTTTTAAAAGTCGCAATTTTGATCTGACATATATGAAACTTGGTTTCAAGATAGACATTACTTACACCTACAGTCTTTGATATTTTGGTGATCATGCATGTGCAAATTTCAAAATGGCGGCCGTTTAAATATGCGTTTTTTTCATGTTTTTGTGGCCCTCTAGCGGTCACATTTTTCAACGGATTTTGATGAAACTTGAGATTATGAATCTCTGTACTATGTTCTTGTATTTCACAGGAAATTATTAAAATTGAATGAAAAATAAAAAAGTCAAAAATTTAAAGCCTAATATTTTTAGCTGCCATTTTCTTTAAAAATTGAATTATTTTGCCCTGTCTACACTGAAACTCCTATTTGAACGAGATAGTACATTGATTGGTGAGGTCCTAGCATACATTAAAATAATCCAAAATCAAATGCATGCATTCAAAATGGCGGCCCCAAAGGTCTGAAGGCAAGCGCAACTGAAATAATGAATATTTTTCATGGCAACGTTCTAAATGATTTTACTTGAAAGAACTTATAAATCAGATAATTTTTAAGATATTGTAAAATATTTTTAACAATACTCTTAAAAAATTATAAAATCGCGACATGTCTGTCTGTCCGTCCGTCCGCCCATTTGTTCGTGCGTCATAACAAGTTTTCTCGCAAACCACATGAGCTAGAATGAGGAAATTTTCTACGTAGATCAAAAGTGGTGCCTCTTGAAATTTGCAGTGGAAGAAAATATTTTAAGGTATTTAAGGGGGTCTCCCCATACAGGCGGGTCTCCCCATACAGGGGGTGGCATACAATGTTTTTTATTTCTGTAGCCCTCTAGCAGCCAAGGTTCTCAACAGATTCCGTTGAAACTTGAAATTATAAGTTATTAAGGCAAGTTAATTTAATTTAATTATGCAAATCGAATGACAAATAAAACAGTCGAAAATTTACAGTTTCATATTTTTAGCAGCCGATTTCAATAAAAATCGAAATGACGGCCCTCATAGTTCAGAAAAAAATTGAAAATGTATATATTAATGGCAATGCAAGTGCTGATTAAACTTTTATGGAAATCTTTTGAAATTAACTATTCGAACTATTTAAGCCTTTGTGTAACCACTGTGAACTGTGTAAACAGCAAATGCGAGAAGGGCGAAACCGGTATTTATATGTTTACAACAATTTATGATCCGCCGATTTTCAATATGTAATCCATACGCGTGCAACTCAATTTAATTAGCAAAATATTTGCGCCCCGATAAAAGGTCTCTAAAAACGAACTTGGCCAGATTTTTTTTTAATGTTAATAAATACCCATGTGGTTCTACGAAAATTGCAGAAAGAAGTTTAGTAGTAGGCAAGCCAAATTCTTTTTCGAAACTTTACGCTACATACGAGAAATTTACCTTTCCGGCTGGTGCTGCCAACGGGGATTTTTTGTCTTCAATTTTACTTTTTGATTATGACATGCTGAAATACTGCATGAAGACAATCGGGTTGTACCGGACTCAATTTCGTCGTCTTTCTTCGCACATTGTAAAATCATTTTACAATACCCTACTAAAATCGCGTCCTGTCTGTCCGCCCGTCTGTGTGTCACATCACTTTTGCTCGCAAACTACATAAGCTAGAAACATAAGATTTTGTAAGTACGTGCAAAATGACGCCTCCTTCAAAGTTTCACCACGAAAAGAAATTTATGAGGTCTTTAAGGGGGTCTCTCCATATAGGGGAGTCGCCCCTGAAAGAAAAGTTTTCATCAATGAAACGTCTTACTGAGAACTTTTCAAAACAGGTCTTAAAATGGCTTAAAATGCTTTGAGTGGTACAGGGGAAGGGGAAATGTATAAAAATTTTCAGTCCCCTTCCTCGCGAAAAATACCCTTCTGGCAAGAGCACTATCCTGCTACTTCAACTTTTTTCTATTCGAATGCCTATTTTTTAAATTTATGTACTGTAAGGTAAGAAAGTGTGCAGGTAACATTATTTATTCTATTGCAGGTTAATTAAAAATGCATAAGTTCAAAGGAAAGATCACATAAAGAGGCAGCTGGGACGAAAATTTAATGAAACAGGCTATAGTAGGTGTTCAAGAGAAAAAATAATCACTTAGAGAAGTATCTCGCCAATTTAATGTGCCAAAAAATACCCTTCAGGATAGGACTAAAACTTTTGAATGTGGGCAAGAGGCTGCACCTAAACCAAAATTCGGGAGATTTGAGAACACTCTCTCGGAAGATCATTTAAGGTAGTTATATAATCATGTTAAGGAGGTTGATAGTCACCTGATACCAGACAGTTTCAAGAAAAAATTCCCCGACATCGTTTTTAGATCTCCAGAATCGACCAGTATTGTGAGGGCTGTTGGGTTTAACAAGCGATCGCGATATTT
Organism: Odontomyia ornata; assembly: GCA_963969285.1. Classification (NCBI taxonomy): domain Eukaryota; kingdom Metazoa; phylum Arthropoda; class Insecta; order Diptera; family Stratiomyidae; genus Odontomyia; species Odontomyia ornata. The sequence continues at coordinate 63,974,627 of OZ017738.1, read as the reverse complement.
TCACTGAATTAGATTTTTTGCCTGCTGCCATGACATATATTGAAGACGGTCGAACATTGTCTGAAAATCCACTATCCACAACCACTGCCTCTGAAGCAACATAGCAGCAGTCGACTAGTCGCAATCAACAGGCATCCACAAGTAACAAAACTGCAGTGCAATTACTTAAAAAGTTGTCCCCTTTTCCAGACGCTTCCAAAAAGCGTCTTGGGACGCGCTCACGAAAAACGCAAAGAAGCGAAGTTCGAACATCATCAACATTCAAAAATCAACTGCTAGAGAATACAAAACTAAATTGACTGCGACTGAAAATGTGGCTGCAAACTCCGCTAGCTAGAAAAAAATCAAAATCAATCAAGGGACCAGGAAACGGAATGCGAAACCTTTGAGGAAGACTGGATTCAGTGTCACAAATGTAATTATTGGGCACATGAAAACCGTGTGGACATAGATCTTTCGCAGGTTTACTACTTTTGCGATGTGTGTAAATCCAAGGAACTGCTTGGTGATCGTTAACTGGTAACGTCCGCGGCTACTGGCCAAAAAAATGTTTGTCGAAATATTAACACTTATTGTAATACTTAATTACTGTCCTGCTTAATACTTAATCTGGAAGCTACTGAATGAAAACTGATGTAAACGTGTTGCTTTTAGGTTTTCATTTAAGAATAAATATTTTATTCTGTTAATTTTCAAAATATGAGGTAGTTTTATTAAGTATCCGGGGCTGCCCGACCTTCCCCTGTAGTGTTTTTAATAAAGAATCACTTGTTCGTCAACATATTTTTCCATAAACACCATTTCAGTCCTTAAAAATACTCCTTGAATAATAAAACGAATGCCATTCTAAAATCTTAAATTCTTTTATTCGTTAATCAAGTGCATGAACTGGCCATCAGGTCTTCAACTATTTTATTAGTTTCTCAAGCGTCTGTCATTACTTCTTTTTATTTTCTCGTTTATTTTTCGAGTTAATTTATTATTTATTTATTTTTATTTTTACTGATAAATAATTTGTATTTTTGATGATTAAATGCAAAATTCTTTATTACGTTAGAAATTTTATTATTAATTTAGTATCTACCATTGGTTTATCACTGCCTTGAGAGCCTTTTCATTCATTACACTTGTTTTAAAGCGAAAATTAGCTGAAAACTTATACAATCGAATGCAATTATCATTGCGTTCAAGGGTTGCTTGTAATGGTTGAGCAGTCACACAAGCAAACTGCTCGAAAACCTTCCTAACACTTATCCAGAATTTCAATTACGGATTTGGAAAAAAATTTCATTACTTCCATTCATAGTTATAGTTTTCTAACAAATGGCGTAACTTAGTTTTTATTCCAGTGATTCACCTTTACAAATATTTGTTGGAAAGCTACTGTCATATAGTCTTAGAATCAGTATGTATCATAAACAACAATACTTCTTTTTACTCTGAAAATGTCGAATTTTGTGCCGAATAAAGTGTTTTTGCGGGGAGTACTTCTTCATTGAAGAAAAGGGCTGCCGAAAGTCATCGTATTTTGATGGAAGTGTATGGTGTGCATGCTCTAGTTGAGCGTACGTGCAAGAAGTAGTTTGCACGGCTTAAAAGTGGCAATTTTGACTTGGAGGACGATGAACGGCCCGGACAGCCAAAAAAAATTGAAGATCACGAATTGGAGACATTGCTTGACCAAAATCCATCCCAAACTTGCAAAATCACTTGGCGTTGGTTAACAAACCATTTCCAATCGTCTAAAAGCAATTTTTCACAAAAAAGCTTCAATTTTCGAAAAAAATCAGCTTATTTTTCATTATTGTTACTAAATGTAAATTTAAATCATTTTTCTTTATATTATATGTACACGTTACCTTCTAATCATATTCTTCATGAATTTTAGCTTTTAATTATTATTTAAAATGTTTTTCATTTTTCTTTACTTCTGTCGAGTGCAATCTAACTCGGCTGAGCGAGCAGCTGGATTGGATTTACCGTTGCGACACAGGTAAATGAAGAAAGATTTGGACGGAGTCCACTTAAGATCGCAAAACCGCAAGCACGCCGGGAAGTCTGCCTACCAGCTATCTACCGAGAGAAAGTAAAGCGTCGACTATTTGATTGTGCTTGCTGGCATATCGTATCTTATCTATCTGTCCTGAATACAAAGCAGAATATATTTTCAATATATTAAGATTGCGAAGTGTAATGTACAATCGTTAGATATGTTGGCTAAATCACAATACGAGCATAAAGACGTAAAGGGAAATGTGCTCTGTTAGAAAAGCTAGCAATTATGTTTAAATCCTCGGGTAGTGCCAAGTTTCACCCTTGACCACTAATATCCGTAAATAGCAGATTGGACGCGATGAAGCGAAATGCAAAGATTTGCAATATCATCATTGCAGCATTTCATGAATGATGCAACTATTATCTTTACTGTGAGAGGAGTGAATGCCACTCAATACCAGACCTACAATACAGAAGATTGATTAAGTAGCCTGCTTATAGCTAAACGTAAACGTTCATAAGTAAATGAAAGCAGATTTCATTTGGAGATACTCGTATATGTGGTAGAATCGTAGACAAGTTTTTGAACTGTATCAGTTGCAATTGTGATATGTGAATTAGCCGGCGGCCTCTGCCATTACCCTCTACATCAGCAAAAAACGTACTGTCACGTACTGTCTGTCCGTCTGTCCGTCCACCCGTCCGTCCGTCCACCCGTCCGTGTGTCACACCACTTTTTCTCGCAAACTACATAAGCTAGAAACGTAAGATTTTGTAAGTAGGTGCGAAGTGACGCCCTTTTCAAAGTTTCACCACAAAAAGAAATTTAAAAGGTCTTTGAGGGGGTCTCCCCATAAAGGGGAGTTGCCCCCTGAAAAAAAAGTTTTCAACAAGTTGAGGAGGCAGGAGAGAGCTCCTAGCAAAAGGGCTTTGTAACCATTCGAAGATTCGAACAAAAGACCATGAATTACAGTACAGGGGAGTGGCCGCTGAAAAAAAAATTTCATCAAAGGTAGCCTATATGAATATCAAATGAAAGTTCTTTATAAGAGTTTTTCAAAACAGTACTTAAACTGACAATTTTTTCTTCACAAGGGCAACAAATACCTTAGAAGTCGAAATTCGATCAACTTTGTCAATAATAGTATATTTTATAAATTTTGCTTTTTTGCCTATAAGAGTAAGATGGGACCCGAAAATTCCCAAAATCTATAATTTAAGTTTTCTAAAAGTAATGGTTTATGGTTAAAATATTTCACAATAATTGAACAATAAACAGCTAAGTTACAGTCGATTGAATATTTAACAATTGCAACAACATTAACACGTGATACTAAGGAGATACACGCTTGCAACGAACCTATACACTACAAATATGTAGGAACTTTGATAAAAATTTTAGAAATGGTTTGTGATATTGATGTATAATAATTATTCCAACTCAATTTATGGAATCTGTATATTAGTCAAGTTTTGATATGCAGAATATATTGTTTGATTTAATAATTGTTTTACAATACCCTTCTGGCAGGAGCATCCTCCTGCTACTTCAACTTGTTTTTGTATTGAATCAATATTTATCAATGAAAAGTTTCTAGTACTATTTAGTGCTTTAGTTATTTATTTGATTTAATAATCGCCTCTAACTCTTACCTTCAACCTCTCACTCATAGTTAGTTGAAGTCGCATATTTTCGTAAATTATTGATCATTGTGCGCGAGAATAGTTTAGAAAAGTGGATGACCGTCGCTTTGCATGAGAAAAAAAGAAGAATTCGACGAAGAGGTTGAAAAATTGGACAATTTAAACCCCAAAGGACCAAAGCCTAAAGGAGTTAAAGGAAGAACAATTTTAATCAGATGATTTGTATTTAAGAGGAAGCTACAACAAAACCACTTGCGTATGTCGTTGACCCATACCAGCTTGTCTTGTCATCATGTTTATTTAAGGAAGTTGATTTATGTTCAGTGCATGAGTCCCAATTTCAGTCATTTCACACACATCATCAGCGGGCGCCTGGCGAGGATGTAGGTGAGTGTATTTGTTTGTTTTAATTATTTTAACTTTTTTATTTAAATTTGTTAGTTTAAAAAGATAAAAAAAAAATTGTTCATTATTTATCAAAATGCACGCGCCGTTGAATATTATGAGTAATAATAATTGAGCTCGAAATTTAGCGAGAAGGAGGTACTAATTAGATAAATTGCCGTAAATAGTCACAATTGAATTGATTAAGTTTTACTTAGAACTTGAAACGGTTGCTCTCGATGAATTTTGTAACGTGGTTGAAACGAAACGGGGCTAGTACAAAAAATTTATAATACCTCCTCAATGAATTTACTCCCCACATATCTGCCTGTATGTACATAAATCACTTAAAAGTGATAAAAAAGAAAGAAATGTGTGAGTAAATAAGTATATTCGGTCTTTCTTTTTCGCCAAACTGGACCGAGTGTAGGGCCCGCAACAATTGCGAGCTCCTCCACTGAAATGGGCTAGCCATCGGGCGAGCTCTTCCCTTCTTTTGTTTTATAGGGCTCTTGCTGGGTAGACTGGCCTTCCGCTCACGTGCCCTTTTATGGTATAGAGCTATGTGATTTTATTGCATAATGCTATAACATAAATTGGCCACGCTTATATTTCTCATTTGATGGAAAAGTTCATGCATTTATGTTTGTATGAGTTTTGCACTCGAATGGGAAATACATGGCCACGTCTACGTTTGGATCTCATCCGGTTGGGAGGGTGCAAGGGGGCACCACTTCCACCTGGATGACCCACACTTATTTGGGGACCAAAAGTATTGTCGGTAACGATGAAGTCCCCTCAAGCCCGTCCGTTTTTGCAAGTCCCAATTTGTCCTCTGAACCAGCTTGTTCATAGTCCTTAGCCAGCTACTTCCTTTCTCGATTCCGGTTGAGAATCATAGAACCTTTCCAAGTTCGTGGATGCGAAAAATGTTTTTGTTGTGGGTCTTGTGCTAGGGGAAAGAACCCGCCCCACGACACCGCAACGCTAGTCTGCCAGCGTATTCACGCGTCCCCAGAGAAGGCCTATCTCGGCGGATCTCATCATCCTCTTTAGCTGAGGTGCCAGACCATTGCTGCAGTCCTTCACGGACATGCTGCAGTCAGATGTTTACATTCTTCCAGAAAGCATGAGAATATACGCATTTGTTCCGCAGAGGATGAGAAGTATGTATCATGCTACTCTAAAATATGTCAGTTGAAGAAATGTGGTACTAGCCATAGTGGTTTAATATTTACACTAGAGAGAGAGAGAGAGAGAGAGAGAGCAATAAACAATTTTTGCATACTAACTTCCTCTTAATTCATAAATTTTTTTTCTTGAAAGGCTTGCTTTGTTATATGAGCAGATGCTTTTCGATTCCTTTGAGTCATATTCAGTGTCTGACTCCAAGGTCAGAGTACCTTCTGGCAATCTGTTTCAACGAAAGCATTTAAAAACATACGGCAAAGCGGTGTTCAGAAATAGACAACATATTCAAAAAATTTCTTTTACAATCTACGACTGAACATACTTTTCAGACTTACCGCAAACGATTTGCGTCGGCTTTAAAAATAGCTAGGTTGAAAATTGATCGCATGGTACCCTATCCTCGAGAGTTCAACTCGCATTTGCCGGGTGTTTGTCACTATGTTACGTAAAGTATTGTATTTTAATGTCTTTAACTTTAGTAGCTTTCCCAAGTTATAAATACAACTGCACCAACTAACGTGATTCGGTGAAAGTAGAGCATATTTTCTAAATTATACATTTTATTTAAGAAAATATGAATTTTTTCCGCTGCATTATGTATTCCTTATCGAAAACGCTATTATCATGGTTATAACGAGATTAGAGCAAAATATGAAGTTATTGCCAATGTACTTAAAAAAATCAAAATTGTCAGCTTTTCGCCTCAATACGTGGAAGGTAGATATCATGGCGAGGAAACCATTTTTCCAGAACGTTTTCATTGCAAAATACGCCCTAATATCTTTTTTTATATTCTTGCATATATATGTTTGGCAAGCAAAGCAGAATGTCAATTCACCTAAGGATATATGAATATATTTCGTACCTTTGGCCACTTACACATGTATATAGTCTCAAGAATGACAAAGAAATACCTTGGTTGTAAATTTCAAAGAAAATAAAATCTAGTCGCGACTCCATTCGATTATTTTATTATTATTTGTTAACATAGTTCTCATAAAGTATATTTCATTATTACTTTTCAAAATTGGGTTTTTCATCGAAGCCATTATCCACTCGAAAGCTTTATCATTTATCAAAACTAAGTTCAAGGTGAATGCTCCCCCATATTTTCCCCGAAACCCTCTGTCAATTACAATGATATTGAAAGTGACACCGAGGACGACAGAAGATTTAAGCCCTGCAGGATAATAGGTCTTCCTCATCGGTAAAATATCTGAATAATAAACAGTCTTGTCTTAAATCTTATACTTTTCTTCGCCACTTAGATATCGTGCTGAGTTCGTTGCTTAGCGATGAGTATATGAGTGTTATATACGTGAGCAAATCCTTAACATGTTGTCACGTGTATGCCACTCCAAAGTAAACATGAATTTAATTTTGCTGTTGAGCGTGTAGGTGAAATGTTGTGTGTTGATGGGATTGCATAAAGGCATTGTGAATACATGAAGTAAGCAGGCAAAATTATGGGTTCATAAGATTTTCTTGTCAAACTGGTAAAACAATTTATAGACTTTGACGTTTGATTTATCCTATTTTCAATGTACGATGATTAACGTTAATCCAATGTGTGTGCATGTGTATTTTGTACCTGTAAATAGATGATATGTGAACGTCTGTAAAAAGCATGATTAGACCGTAAAGGCTTTAAGAGGAGAAAAATCCTGAATAAGGCACAATTTTATTTTTGCTATAAAGTATTATTTGAAATTATTGCTTCAGTAAGAATTTGAAGATTAGCAGATATAACATATTATTTCTAAACTATCTTCATTATTTCGGTGATATGTTATTCTATCAAGGTATAGTATTGTATTATACACTAAGATGAATGCAAAGTAAGCAGTATATTTTGTAAGACGTTTCGAGTGTATTTGTCGAGTGAAATAAAGGGTGGTCCAATCATAATGCACGATGTTAATCGTGTCACACCTAACGTCAAGCTGTTCGCCCACTTAATTTGGCATTTCTTTGTTACAGTGTTTGACAAATTCAACCATGGAGAGGTACACAATTGAGCATACGCGTTAAGGTTGCTGCAGCGTTTTATGAAAATGGGCGTTCAAATCAAAATGCATTTCGTGCAATCCGTGATTTTTTGGTCAGCATAATCGACCAAATGTGTCGACAATCGAGAGAATTGAGCTCAAATTTCAGCAAACCAAGTCTGTAGGAAATGTGAAATCACCTGTGCATGCTCGCCTGGTTCGTTCTGCGGAAAACATTCTGTTGTTCGTGATAGTGTGACAGAAGAGCCGTCAACCTCAACTCGTCCACGTGCCCAACAATTAAACATCTCACGTAAAATTTTGATGCGAACTTTGAATAATGATTTGAATTTAAACGCTTACAAGGTTTAATTGGCTCAAACGCTGAAGCCTACTGACCATTTCAAGTGTCGGCAATACACCGAATGGTTGGTTGAATAGACTGAAGGGAATGGTGAGTTTACAAAGAAAATCATCTTCAGCAACGAGGCACACTTTCACCTGATTCGATTTTGGATTCGTTAACAAGCAGAATTCCCGCATTTGGGCAAATTCGAATCCACGAGTGATTGTTGAAAAGTCGATGCATCCACAAAGAGCGACTGTTTGTTGCAGTTTATGGGCTGGCAGCATCATTGGGCCGTACTTCTTCGAAAATGAGGACGGTCAAGCAGTTACCGTGAATGGTGTTTGCTAGAGTGAGAAATTGAGGTTATGGACCTGGACGATATGTGGTTCCAACAGAATGGTGCCACTTGCGCGAGAAATTCAATGGCCATGTTATCTCACGTTGTGACGATGTTAATTGGCCGCCATGATTATGTGATTTGACACCGTTGGACTTCTTTTCTGGGGATATTTAAAAGAGAAAGTGTGCGTCAATAAACCAAGAACAATTCAAGAGCTAACGGATGAGATCACTCAGCACATTAACGACATTGAACCTCAATTATGTCTCAAAGTAATTGAAAGTATGGACCATCGAATAGAAGTATGCCACCTAAGCCATGATGAGCGTTTTTGAAATATTTTGTTTAGTACATAATTATCATAGATTTTTCTATCCTAACAAAAAATATTAACATAATTGTCTGAAACCTTTTTGTTTAATTTACAATTAACATCGTGCGCTTTGGCTGGACCATCTTTAGGTCTAGATAAGGCTGGTATCGAAATTGAAAAAACGACTGGGTCCAGATGGAAAAAGGATCTCATATAGCGGCTTAGAGAAGCTTGCTCTGAATTGGTCCATGTACCAAATCCTGAGAGAAGAAGCCAAACATTTTCAGAAGTGGTTGAACTAAAGTTTCCGATTTCAAGTCAAGCCTGAATGGTGAATCTATTCTTAATTTCAATGAAAAATTGACCTTCAGCCTCATACCGGGCAGAAATTTTCTTGATCATTTTACCAGCAATGAAAACTTATGTTTCATATTCAGCAGGATAAACAACAAGAACTCATGTAAAATTGACGGTGTTCCGAATATTGTGCTGCTGTATTTACCTGAGGTTGCTATTAGGAATTATTGCATATTATTCAACAATATGTTGAACATTTCATACAAATTTCTCAAATGAATGGCAATAGGCTAAGATATTTTTGAAAGCTTTCGCTCAATCAGTTTACTGCCTGCCATTAACAAAGTGTTTGAAGTGATACTAAAACAAACATTCTAGCATTTGTTGCGTACAGACGTGTATTCAAAAAATTAATAGATTTTATTTTGCTTCGATACATAAAGAAAAGCGAACAATCGAAACACAACTTCGGGACAGTTGGTATGGAGGAGCCCAATGCCTTCCCATCTTTGGGAGAGTCCGGGAAGACGTGAAATACCAAATTGGCGGCAATCGTCTGCAAAAGAAGATACAGGTATAATCAGGAAATCAGATGGCGGATGTAAAATGCGAATAATCGAAGACGAGAATGAAGTGATCAGACTTCGAAAAGAAAATTAGGAACAATTGTTTCGGCTACAATCTTTCGGAGATTTAGTCAAGAAAGGAATGAAGACTCAAGAGTCATAACCATAAAAGCAAGTTTATATAGAAATAAAGGAGAAGAGAACTAAAAAACAAACGATCTTGGAAGAAATCCTCTCTCAAGTTAATTATTTAACTAGCTAAATCAGCCAAGCGAAATTACGGGCGGCCATTTTAGACGACAGATATAAGGACTTGCCTGTTTTGATGATCATCCATTTGGAATTTCCAAATGGCGTCGGTTCAAATATGCAATTGAAAAATAAACAAGCCGAAAACCTTATATTTTTAGCTGGCCCACTAAAAATTGAATACTTTGGCCCTATCTAGAGTAAATCTCCGATTCAACGAAATTCGGTTCTTTGATTGAGGAAAATTAAGACACGAACATTTAAAAAATCCATAATAAGAGGCATGCATTCAAAATTGTGACCGCAAAGGTAAGAAAGTAAGCGCAATTCGCTATTTTAGTAGCAACTGAAAAAATGAATATTTGTCATGGAATCATTTTGAATGGTTTAGTTTGGAATTATTCATGCAACAGATCATTTTCAGGGTATTTTTACATATTTTTAAAATACCCTACTGTAATCGCAACCTGTCTGTCCGTCCGTCCGTGCGTCATAGCAAGATTTCTCGCAAACCACATAAGCTAGAATGACGAAATTTTCTACGTAGGTCATATGTGCTGCTCTCTAAAAAGCTGCAGTTAAAAAAATTTAAGAATTGTTGTCCTAAACAGGGGGTAGCTCTTGAAAATTCATCTTACCAAAGGTTATAAATATGGGTATCAAAGAAAAAAGTTTTGATGAGAACTTCACTCAACAGGTCTTAAACAAGAGGCATTTTTGAGGAAGGGTGCAGGTTGAGGGGAAATGTATGAAAAATGACTCCCCCCAGCTTGCTTATGGCCATTTTTGGGTAGAAAACTCTGAAAAAAACAATCACGAAATTAGGTCTTAATGAGTGCAAGGCTAACAAATACCTCAGAAGGTAAAATTCGATCAACTTCGTTAATAATAGTACATACAATAATCTCGTTCTTATCTATAAAATCCAAGGATGACCCTAAAATTTGTTAAAAATTTAAATCTAAATTTTCTGATGCAACATGCCTTCTTAAAGTTTCATAAAAGTCAAGCGGCAAACAGCTTAGTTATGGACGATTGTAATTTATCAATGACAGCAGAACTTAAACGTGATCCCGTATAAATACACGTTCGCAATGGATCCAAACACTACAGATGTGTAAAGGTTTTGATGGTTATTTTAGAAATATTTGAAAATATTGATATGTTATCATGACTACTCAAATATTGAGGGTAACAGACTGATAATAAAATGGAGGCAAATTAAAATTCATAATAAATATATATTCTTTTTCCTAAATCAATTCTTGTTATATATGTGTGAGGCAAGTTTGGATATTCAGAAGACGTTGTTTGCTTTCCTATTTATTTCACAATACCATTCTGGTAGGAGGACTCTCAACGATTGTAAGTCTGCGGAAGCTGCAAAAGACTGGCTGCGTGAATCATATGGAGAACTAAAGGGAGGAGACTAGTGGGGAAACTGAGGAAACGCTGGCCTGAACTGGTTGATGAAGATATTCATCACTGCTTGGATTTCAAAATTGAATTTTTATGAATAAAACTCAATTTCGGTCACATGACCACCACGAGCTCTTTAAGCTCGACTAAAGTTGTGACTTGATATAGCCCCTTAAAAAAATCCAATGGCGTTAGATTAAATGAACGAGGCGGCCATTCGACCGGACCAAACTTGAATTTCAATGAATCGATTATAAGGTGTGCTGTGTAGCGAGTGGCACCATCTTGTTCAAACCACATATCATTGATTTCAAATTCAACCAATTCTGGCTCCAAATAATCTTCTAACATAGAGTCTGTTCAACAAGAAAGGAATCGCAATTTCTTCAAAACCATGAAATATATATTTCTTTTTCACTTTTTTTTCTAAAGTCAAAGGTGCTTTATTTAATACGAACTGTTATAAATTAAAAAAAAAAATTAATCAAATTTCAAACAATAACAATAAAAACACTTAATGACCCAAATGGCTCTCTAAATTTATGCGTTATCATTAAACACATTTCATCGAGAAAAAATATAAAAAATTCAAATTAATAAAGATTATTACATTATTATGACTTGATTCGGAAAAGGTACTTTTTTTTCTAATGTAGATACGATGAAGTAACGCGCATTCGAATGAGTAAACAGTCAAATCACCGTCATTGTCAATAGCAGCTTGACAATGTCTTTGCATACCTTCAACGAGATTTTCTGCGTAACAAGGAGAAAAAGAACACCATATTTTACGAATGATCCGGGAAAGCTGCTTTAATGTGTACACAGGCTTTCCAGCAAGTTTGGCCTCCATGATACCCTACACATTTTCGATTGGGTTGAGGTCGGGAGATCGAGAAGGCCAATCCATCATAACGATACCATTTTCCTCCTTCCAGATTCTGCAGAGTTTGCTACGGTGTTTCGGATCATTGTCCTCTTGTAAAACCCAGTCATCGCAATTCGGTCCAAATTGCTTGTGTGCTAATTTAAGGAGACCCCGTTTGTAAATTTTGACCATTTTTTCTGCATTAAGATTCTCAGAAAAAAGCTCCAAGCAGCCAAATCCATTCTCTGAGAAGCATTCCCAGGCATTAATTTTTATTGGATGCTTAACAGTCCGCTGAATCAAAGGATTGCGACGGATGAACCAAGCACGCTTTACTGGGATCCATGCCCAAAAAGTTGCCTCATCTGAGAATATAATTTTCGACCAACCACGATCAATGTTTTCGATGGCCCACCCTTTGCGTTTTTCTGTGTGAGCTTCCGACAAAAATGGTTTTGAGCTCAAAGATCGGTATGAAATTTTTGCTTCCCTTAAACGCTGCCTAATAGTGTTAATGGCAACGTTAAGTCACTTTTTTGCGGGTCTCTTTAGCTTCACGCAGTCGTAGAGTGGGCTCACGCTCAAAAAGCTGGATGACCTTCTTGTCCTGTTTGCTCGTGGTTGCTTGCGTTTTCCTTCGATTGGGCTGGTCATCGACGTTTTTCCACACTTCATATTGCGTCACCTACTTTTGAACAAATTTTTTCGCCTTTTTAATGTATTTGGCAGCGGAGGACTGAGATAATGCTGGGCCTTGTTGGTGTTTACACAGGAAGACCGTCTCAAATCACTTTGCGTACGCGGCACTTATTTCGGAAAACGTCCGCGCTTCTCGAATTTCCGAACGAGACTAAAATAAACTTCTGATGGCGTCGTAGTCGTAAATATGGCCCAATCACATCTCGGGCATGAAAACCACACTATACAGTATTTTTTTTGCAGATGCATATGTGCGTTTCGTGCTGAGCAATAATGCATATTTTGCTTATTAACAAAGCCATTGAACCAGGAATGAACTTCATCGCTGAAGATGAATTTCGATGAAATTTTTTATTTTCTGCAAGCTTCTCCAGAGCCTAATTTGAGAAGTTTCGGCTTTTGGAATGATCAAGTGTCTTTGGTTCTTGGATCAAATTGATCTTATCACCATGTGGGCCAAGTGCTTTTCGCAAAATGCATCACAGTGTCATTTGAGCGATGCCAAATTCTTAGTAACGACGTGGTATCGACTCATTTGGCTCATTTTGAATCGGTGCACTTACGGCATTTCCTTCTCTTCGCGCGGTTTGCCCTTGTTTTTGCACCGGAATGTCAAATAATGAAAATTTAGACTAGAACTTATCCACTATAGTACGCAAAGGCTGTCCGATGGAACGATTATTGCGGCCGAAAATTGTTATAATCGTTCTTGAGGTTGCGATCACTGACTCAGAATTTATTACATATAAAGATACAAAATTGTTATATCCCTAATGGAAAGCCCTACACGTATATATATATATATATATATATATATATATATATATATGAATATATATATATATATATATATATATGTATATATATATATATATATATATATATATATTTATATAAATATATATGTATAAATATAGATATATATATATATAAATATGTGTGTTTATATATATATATATATATATATATATATATATATATATATATATATATATATATGTATATATATATATATATATATATATATATATATATATATATATATATATATAATATCTGTGTGGTCTAGTGGTTAGAGCATGAACGCATAAGCCGAAGATCCCAGGTTCAATTTTAAGACTTGTTTTGAAAAAATCTCATTGAGGCTTTCCAATTACATCCTATTCGACTACCAAGGGTGAACTTTTTTTTTGAGGAAACACCTTTCTATGTAGGAAGACTCCTCTAAAGGCTTTGGTAAACTTTTTGACCCTTGAACTTTCAAGAAGTCACCGCTTTTGACATTTCCACAAAACTCCATGGCTGTAGATTCTATGGTTTCGGAGAAAATCTACTGTAACATACAGACGGATAGACGGACAGACGGACACAGGTCGTGATTGCAAAATGGCTTTGTATTTTAGCGCACAACCCTTAAAAATACAAAATCAAATGCATGTACTCAAAACTTTGACCCCAAAGGTCAGAGAGGAAGCGCAATTCGCTATTTCAGTAGCAAATGAAACAATGAATGTTTTTCATGGAAACGTTTTGAATGGCTTAACTTGGAAATATTTATACAACAGACCATTTTTAAGGGAATTTTTAAATATTTTTACAATAGCCTGCTAAAATCGTCACCTGTCCGTCCGTCCCGTGCGTCTGTCTGTTCGTTGGTCCGTCCGTGCGTCACAGCAAGATTTCTCGCTAACCAAATACTCGTAAGCTCGAGTGATGAAATTTTCCACATATGTCAAAAAAGGTGCTCTCTCAAAGACTTTAAGGTATTTGAGGGGGTCTCCCTATATAAAAGGGATGACTCATAACAATTTCTTTAACCGAAGGTAGCCAAAATGAATGTCAAATAAAAGTTTTTGGTGAGAACTTTTTAAAACAGGTGCTAAGCAGGAAGCGCTTCCACAAAGGGGAGCAGAGTGGCGGAATATTTGTATCCTGCCCCTTGCGGTTGGACATCTTTGAACATAAAAATCTCCACTTTCGTAAAATATTTCTAAAAGAAGAATCAGAAAAACCGTGCTTTTAATTTTGATTTTCGACCGTTATCATACTGGCTTCACAGCGAAGACCGAGCCATAACGGGCAAATATTGATTTCGAGGAATAAAAAACTACGCAAGATTAAAGAGATGGTTTTTCTTTTTCTTTTTTCAGCAAAATCTGAAAAAAATCAAGTATGAGTTCAACAAATGCCTCAGAAGTTAAAATTCGATCAGCTTTGTTAATAATAGTACATATTATGAATTTTACGTTTTTATCTCTAGAATAGAAGCATGACCCTTAAATTTGCAAAAATCTTGCACCTGTATCTACATTTTCTGATGTAAAACACATTCTGAAAGTTTCATGAAAGTCAAGTTCTGGACGATTGAAATTTATTAATTAAAACTTACGCTTGTCCTTAAAAAAAAAAAATATATATATATATATATATATATATATATATATATATATATATATATATATATATATATTTATATATATATATTTGTTATATTTATATATAAATCGTCTTTTCAGTTTTTGCCCCATATCTTAAAAATGGTGCGTGGCAGGGCAAATGATATTTGGGTTAAAATTCAATATGTACTCACACCTCTGAAATATGCGCTGTGAAAAATTTTAAACTTTCACATTTTGTTGCGTATCGAGAGAATAATGGTCTTCAGAAAAATTTGATGAGTAAAAAGTCACATTACTTCTATGTGTTACAATTTAAGAGACATAAAATAAATTTGTAAATAATGGCGGGCGTAATTATTGAAGCTTAAAAATTTTCTATGTGAATTTTTGGATGCATACCTTGAAAATAATACATCGTAGGGAGAATTGTTTAGTAACCAAAATTAAATGCGATAAGGTTTCCTTAAAATAATATTTCACGAAATTTCCTACGTTTATTGCTTCTAAAATATGAGCCGAAAACTAAACCAAACGTTGAAAATAAAAGCTGAAATATAGATTTTTGAAGCTTTGCTCATACAGAAGTGGGGAAATTCATTACAGTTTCTAAGTACTGCTCAAAGATTCTTCGACTGTATATTCCTGAAACATTTGAAACTAAAACTAAATAAGGATTTAACTTACGAGGGCGGTACAAATATCATGGAGATGTTGTATGTTTTGATGGTCCTGCCTTGAATTTGTGAAAGCGGGGTTCCTTAAAAGCAGTTTGGCAGAATTTTCATCAGAAGTGCATGTTTTATGCGGGTGCCACGCCAATGAGTGAACGTCAAGTGCCAACCGCCGTTGTGCAACGCATTGCCATATGTTTTTCAAGTGTACGAAGGCGTTAAAAACACGGAAATTTTTCTGTGTTTGCGAAATCAATTCGGTAGTCAGTGCCTGAGTAGGGCTGCTGTGTTTGAATGGACCAAAGCATTCAACCCTCGAGAATGAGCCACTTAATCGTCGACCGCGAGACAGCATCACACTAGACAATATTAGCCGCGTAGAGCAACTCATTTTGGAGGATCATAGGCTGAATATTCGAGACATTTTAGCTAAACTCGGTATCAGTATTAGTAGTGTAGAGTCTCCAAGCCATGAACACATTCAAGTTCGCAAAATAACACTCAAAACTGAGCAGCGTTCCAGCACGAAGTGCGGTTCTTCTC
Organism: Odontomyia ornata; assembly: GCA_963969285.1. Lineage (NCBI taxonomy): Eukaryota > Metazoa > Arthropoda > Insecta > Diptera > Stratiomyidae > Odontomyia > Odontomyia ornata. Next base: position 63,958,712 of record OZ017738.1, on the reverse strand, counting down.
CAGGATAACGCGCGCCCTCATACCGCGCGTTTCACACTCGATACAATATCGGAATTTGGGTAGGAGGTACTGGAACACGCCCTCTTCAGTCTGGATTTATCATTTTGCGACTATTACATGTTTGAACCACTGAAAGGAACCCTCGGAGATTAAAGATTCAACACCGACGACAAGGTAGAGGAGTTCGTGCGCACATGGCTGTCCAAGTTACCCAAGAAATTCTTCGATATCGGCATTAAAAAGCTTCCAGAAAGGCAAATAAAATGCGTAACTTGTAAAGGGGAGTACCTTAAGAACTGTGAATTTTTTCGATGCTAAATAAATGTGTCAGAGCATTTGCCTCGATCATATTTGAACCGCCCTCATAGAACATGAAAGATTTTTGTAAGATACTTCTTACTTACTACTAAAAGACGACTTAATTTTTGAAACTTTTGCTTTTATTTAATGCTGTTGCGAGTGAACACATAAGCATGCTCGGATATATTCCCGCCTCATAACTGCAATAGTAGCGAGCAAACAAAACCTATGTACTCGCACTTCGCCAATGAAAATCAGCCATGGAAACACATGCGCAAGTAAATAAGCGAGCAGTTAAGTGAACGAGAAAGCTCAACCCGTAACAATATTTACATCATGAACAAACGGGGTGCTTCGAAGTGAGGTAAGCGGAGAGGAAAACCGAGAGTTCCGACATAAACACTCTCTCGCTCAGTATTCCCACTTTCGCTATTTCACCACGAGCGATCGTGGGAAAGCCGAAAGTTCTGGCTAAAACACTCTGTCGCTCAATGTCCCCAGTTTCGCTATTTCACCTCAGGAGATAGTGAGAAAGCCGAAAGCTTAACCCGAAAGTACTCTTTCGAAGTCGAAAGCTTAAGCGAAAAACACTCTTTCGCTCAATTTCCCCAGTTTCGCATATTCACCAGCCGAGCAAGCGAGACGAAGCGGGTAGGAAAAACTTTCGTGGAACGAGAGCGCACGTGTTCGGCTACTCAGCACATTTAAAGAGAATTTAGGTTGAAAGCTCACAAAAGAATGGTATTTAATGTTCTTGGGCAGTCTTATACCAGGGAGTGTGTATTCAAATCCAAAAGGGAGCGTGCTGCTACCCAATTACCATTTAGACGGTTAAAGTATTTGCGATTTAAAGTTCAGCCGAAGATATCGTCCAGTGTTCAACGAAGTGGTGAGGGGTGAGGTGTTGGCTTGCGCCGCGATCCTCAATCGGCCTTTTTGCGTTCCACGCTGTATGGCCACCCCGAACCATTAACACGTCCATTTGAATCTCTACAGGCTCAATATTGATATAAATCTTCAATAATGTAATTTGTAAAATGTAATGTTAGATAAAAATAGGAACAGAGAAAATAAAATAATTAATAAAATAAACTTTTTGCCTTGGTTGATTTAGTGAAAATGGACAGAGTAGCAGGTAAGTGGTGTTACAGTGAGTTTTTTCCCCGGGAGCCTTGATGTTGTATATAGGATACACATCAAATGAGCTCCCAGTTCTTACCAGTATACATAGGGTATACTGGTATGTAACAAAATTGGCGCAGCCGGTAGGATTTTGTTACAAACCAGTATACCCTATGTATACTGGTAAGAACTGGGAGCTCAACTTGATGCGTATCCTATATACAATATCAAGGCTTCCGGGGAAAAAACTCACTGTAACACCACTTACCTGCTACTCTGTCCACTTTCACTAAATCAACCAAGGCGAAAGTTTATTTTATTAATTATTTTATTTTTTCTGTTCCTATTTTTTTCTAACATTACATTTTACAAATTACATTATTGGAGACTTATATCAATATTGAGCCTGTAGAGAATCAAATGGACGTGTTAATGGTTCGGGGTGGCCATACAGCGTGGAACGCAAAAAAGCCGATTGAGGATCGCGGCGCAAGCCAACACCTCACCCCTCACCACTTCGTTGAACACTGGACGATATCTTCGGCTGAACTTTTAATCGCAAATACTTTAACCGTCTAAATGGTAATTGGGTAGCAGCACACTCCCTTTTGGATTTGAATACACACTCCCTGGTATAAGACTGCCCAAGAACATTAAATACCATTCTTTTGTGAGCTTTCAACCTAAATTCTCTTTAAATGTGCTGAGTAGCCGAACACGTGCGCTCTCGTTCCACGAAAGTTTTTCCTACCCACTTCGTCTCGCTTGCTCGGCTGGTGAATATGCGAAACTGGGGAAATTGAGCGAAAGAGTGTTTTTCGCTTAAGCTTTCGACTTCGAAAGAGTACTTTCGGGTTAAGCTTTCGGCTTTCTCACTATCTCCTGAGGTGAAATAGCGAAACTGGGGACATTGAGCGACAGAGTGTTTTAGCCAGAACTTTCGGCTTTCCCACGATCGCTCGTGGTGAAATAGCGAAAGTGGAAATACTGAGCGAGAGAGTGTTTATGTCGGAACTCTCGGTTTTCCTCTCTGCTTACCTCACTTCGAAGCACCCCGTTTGTTCATGATGTAAATATTGTTACGGGTTGAGCTTTCTCGTTCACTTAACTGCTCGCTTATTTACTTGCGCATGTGTTTCCATGGCTGATTTTCATTGGCGAAGTGCGAGTACATAGGTTTTGTTTGCTCGCTACTATTGCAGTTATGAGGCGGGAATATATCCGAGCATGTTTATGTGTTCACTCGCAACATTCCTCCGGCAGTTGAAAAAAGGATTTAGTGTACTTGGAGAGTACAATAAATCGTCGCTCTACTCCGGTGATCTGAATTACTTAATGTACCCCAATAGATTACGCTCACTCTTGGTTTTTCGCAATTTTTGTTGTTGGTTGAGTCTCGCTACATTCTTTTTTGTGCAAATCATTCGTACTTATATCTCGCGCTGTTATCGCCATTGGTATTGTCCACTGTACTTCTCGCAACTTATTATTAACCGTTGTTTTGCTGCTGATTTATGCGTAATTTACTAGATGCGAACGCGCCAATGTTATAATTCTATCCAATTGACGTTACTTAATATGTTGTTACAAGTCAACGTTAGAATTGTTAATTTCCACATTTATGAATTAATGAGTTAATATTTGGTTTGATACTATACAATGTTTTGTTTGATTCAATCATAAATTAATATAATAATATTTAGTTTGGTACCATAAGTTGATGCTAATTAATTTGTTTTACATGTCAGTGTCGTATTTGCAAATTACTACAATCAAAAATTACTAAGTTAAGATTTGATTTTATACAATTATGTATCATATTTTCCTATTTTGTTTGGTACCTTGAGTTAATGTTAATTACGTATTCATGTTGCTTTCATAAGCCAGTACAATTATAATTAATAAGTTGAAATTCGATTTTATACATCCTTTATATTTTGTTTGGTACCTTGAGTTAATGTTAATTGATATGCATTACATATTCATGTTGCTTTCATAAGCCAGTACAATTATAATTAATAAGTTGAAATTTGATTTTATACATCTTTTATATTTTGTTTGGTACCTTGAGTTAATGTTAATTGATATGCATTTCATATTCATGTTGCTTTCATAAGCCAGTACAATTATAATTAATAAGTTGAAATTTGATTTTATACAAGGTTCTGTTTGATTTAATCATAGGTTACTGTAATGACGCTTAAGTATTACTTTAGATACAATGAGTTAAGATCCTGTTTGGTTTAATAATTTGTTTGCTTCAAACACTAAGATGTTATTGTTTCATTTGGTTCTATGCAATAATGGAATAGTGCTAAATTGGCTTCTGTCGTAAATTACAGGATTATAGATTATTTCGTTTTACTATAATATTGTAAACCATACTGAACATATTTTCCGACCCTAAATTGTTTTTTCTTGACAATAAACCATTATTTTACAATTGAAAGATAACGGACTACAATTTCTTCCTTTAATTGGCTTTAATAATATGGTTACAACTTCTTTTAAGATTCATATTCAATGCCGATCTTTTTTATATTTAGAAGTTAATGGTTTTCTCTTATTTTTAACATTACTTATCGTCTTGGAATTTTTATTCTACTCGTATATTTTTTGGCTTTTTGATTTCCTCAATTCTTTCAAATAGTAGGTATGAAAGTTCTCATGCGTATATTCAAATATTTTAATTACTAATTAATTGATGTTGCTTTCGGTTATTGGTTATTATTCGTATTAGAGTATTACTATTTGTTTAGTACAGGTTTTAGTAAATTATAACAGTTAGCGTTAGTGAGGATTTAACTAGGGGGGGGGGGCGATGGCATTTTTTTTTTTCATTTTGTTTTTCCGTGCAATTTTTCCCCTATACATCTATTTTCCCTTTTAATTTCTATTCAACTAACGTACCTATATTACTAATGTTATTATTATTCCCTTCGTTTACCTTTCGCTTTTCATATTTTGACTACATTACCTAGTTTTCCATCTTTAATATGCCATTGGATTAGTGGGAGTTTCTTTAAGTATGTAGGCGGGAGTTTCTGTTATTATCTTAATGGGGTGGGATGTGTTAATATGTACATGGGTATAGTAAGTCGCTTGTACGGCATCCCATTTGCCCATACTCGTACGGGTGATAATATCGTTCCCTCCAATCACTTCTTTAGATTCACCCGAACGAGAACTTTGTATTACGGCGCCGGCGAAGATCACTTCGTCCAGGCTTCGTACAAGTTTCTCTTCACCTATTCCCCATGGTTTAATAGCAGGCATCATTCGAGCCGACCGTTTGCATGCTCGTTTTATCAAGTGATAACGTTCTGCGCTCTTCGATGCATACTTGCATACATTCTCTTTACCTATTCCCCATGGTGTATTAGCAGCTATCCATCGAGCCGACCGTTTGCATGCTCGTTTAAGCATGTTATCAAGTGATAACGTTCTGCGCTCTTCGGCGCATACCTGTGACTCGAAACGCCACTGAGAAAACTTAATATTACGGCACCGAAGAAGATTACTTCGTACAGGCTTCGCAAAAGGTGGATCGAGCTGGGGAGTTGTGTCGCATGCATTGTCTTTACCTATCCCACATGTTTTACTATCTGCTATCACACGAACTGACTGTGTGCATGCTCGTTTAAGCTTGTTATCAGATGGTAACATTCCGCGCTCTTCGATGCATACTTCGTGATTCGGTGCAAGATATCATTCATACGTTATCTATAGGAAGCTTGCTAATATATGGGTATTAAGTAAATCGTTATCCAATCGTATCGTTCCTAGGGACTTAGCTTATTAGTAAATGGTTGGATTATGCTCATAGTGTGCGAGGTGTAAAAAAAAAAAATAACAGATCATGGGTGCTGCTCGTTAGTAGTGGTTTGGTTAGTATTAAATTAGTTGAAATTAGAGCATTTGTTTTTAATTTAGTGGGCTTAATGCATTTCGTAGTGGGCTGGACTTTTAATTCATCTATGCTATGCAATTGTGAGGAGGAAGAGCTTTCAAGGTATATGGATTGAATTGTCGATTAATTGGCTCAAGTTGTCTATTACATACTTTTTATCCGTTTGTAGTGGTAAAAAAAGGGGGGGTTATTAGAAATGTATTCAGCAGTATGTGTAAATAGTTGTGGATTATTTATAAATCGGAATTATTATGTAGGTTTTTTAATTAAGTATAGAAATGTTTAATGGGTTAATATAAATTAAGTCGACCTTTTTCTCAAACTAAAACTAGAAAGAGTGATTTTGAGCTCTGTTTTATACTTTTATTGATTTTAGTGAATTGTTAAATAGATATACTGCATTGAAAATTTCTTGCGAGAAATTATTGTAAAAGATGATCGAAGCGACACAATCACTATATGGGCTTGGGAACATATAGTTTCGGTCTTCATTCAAGACCCTATATGTGTTCCGTCTAATTTTTCCCTAGTGTGTGTCTAAAAGATGATCGAAGCGACACAATCACTATATGGGCTTGGGAACATATAGTTTCGGTCTTCATTCAAGACCCTTTATGTGTTCCGTCTAATTTTTCCCTAGTGTGTGTCTAAAAGATGATCGAAGCGACACAATCACTATATGGGCTTGGGAATATATAGTTTCGGTCTTCATTCAAGACCCTATATGTGTTCCGTCTAATTTTCCCTAGTGTGTGTCTACTAAGTTTGGCATAATGCTGTCCTGGACCTTACTAGAAGACAGTACAGTGCCGTGCGAGGTCACTTCATTACCCGTTAATAAATTTCTGATCTCGATCTTGAAAAAACGATTGTTTTTAACATCTTGAAGTATATATTATAGCATTCTAAGACGCTATTTGGTATTTTCGCCATATATGAAGTAAAAGGGTGGGAAATGGGTGGGTTTTGAATTGTCTTGCGCTTTCTACAGGGATTTTATTTGTGACTTTTTTCTAATAGTTAGCAGTTATATAATGCATTCATTGTGCAAGGAAACGTAGTGGCTTGTTTAAAGGGTACATGGTTGATAGTGTGTTGTAAACCCTTTTGGATCAACAGCTCAGAGGCTACGACTGGATGGTAAATTGATGTCTCTTTTGCATATGACTTAATACTATATGTAGCGTGTCTGCCGAAAGTTGAAATCGGGCAGCTCAGAGGCTCAGAGGGACTTATAACTAAAAATAGCGTGTCCGTTGACAGCTAATGCCAACGCCTCAGGGGCTGTTGTTAAATTTACTGGTTTTCATTCCAGTGATTGTGCAATTAGACATAGAAAAAGCGTGTCTGCTGATAGTTATGGTTTGTAGTTTTACCGGGGTTTTACCGACTTGACTGCCACTTTTTCCGTTTCCTTAACATGATAGAGTTGCAGTGGATTTTGTAAGAGATAATTTGTTTTGGGGTAAAATCGTTTGCATTGTGCATTGTTCTTATAACTAAAATTCTGTTGTTTCAAATTTCCCATACTTTAATTGTTTCAGTGTAACTTGAAATTAAATTAGTTTCATGTTTATTTGCGTTGGAAAATTGCCGTTCTCATGTAAATTATTTTTTTTTATTTGTTTAGCGCAGTTAATTTATTTAGTTTGCTCTTCAATGTTTTTGCATTTAAAAATATTGCCCAGATGTCTATCTATTCAGTTTGCAGTTAAATGTTTGTTTTTGTTTGCTCTTTTAATTATGCTTCAGTTAATTCGAATGCTCATTCAATTCAAGAGATAAGACTTTAATATGCATGTGGGTACGCGTAATGTCCAAGCAGTCGGAGTGATAAGTGGTATCATATTTCGATAACAATGGGCACGCGTTTGTTTGCTCGTATTAAGTTTTCGTTTTGCTTATTTGTGTTTAATATTTACTTGTAATGTTTTGTGTTTTGCATGTTAGTTGATTGAAACTTTATATCTTTATAAATTCTACGTTGGGTTTGAACGAGTTAGGAGTTAGTTCGAATGACTTTCAGATAAGAAAGATGAGATTTAAGATATATGAATGAGGGAGTAAATGAATGAAGAATTAAATGTTCAAGATGACTATTTGATTTTGGGACTGGTCTTATTTGATGGATATTATGAGTAGAAATATTATTATATTTGAATGTTGATATTATGTTTTAGTTATTAAAATGATCAATAGGATTTTTTGTTTCGATTAAGGAGTGATCTGGGTAGATGACCAGTATGGGTAGCGTTAAACTGACATTATGTTTTTGTTGTTTAAACGATTAACATGATCCCATATTTTTTAGGAAGACTGGTGAAGTTTCATACTTTCTTTTTGTTATTTGAATGATTGAAATAATTATTTGATTTTTTTTTTTCGTTTTAAGAAGGTTGATTTAGTTTTATGCACTGCATTAGTAGCATTGTTATGATGTGGGGATATTGATACAATATTTTTGTTTTTTTTAAAATGATTGAAATTATTAGTTGATTTTTTTTTAGGAAAGCTGATCTAGTTTGATGGACTGTTTGAATAATATTGATATTATTATATTTAAATAATGAACATTATCTTTTGATTTTTTTTTAAAGAAGGTTGATCCAGTTTGATGGACAGTATGAGTAGCAATGGTGTCTTACAGGAGTTGAATGGTTTGAGATATTGGCTGGGTGAATAGATTTTACAGCCCATTTAAATTTGCTACACAGCGCACTACACTGTGGTCTCTGCAAAACCGATATCCGACCGGCTGCGCCAATTTTGTTACATACCAGTATACCCTGTGTATACTAGTATGAACTGGGAGCTCATTTGATGTGTATCCTGTATACAACATCAAGGCTCCCGGGGAAAAAACTCACTGTAACACCACTTACCTGCTACTCTGTCCATTTTCACTAAATCAACCAAGGCAAAAAGTTTATTTTATTAATTATTTTATTTTCTCTGTTCCTATTTTTATCTAACATTACATTTTACAAATTACATTATTGAAGACTTATATCAATATTGAGCCTGTAGAGAATCAAATGGACGTGTTAATGGTTCGGGGTGGCCATACAGCGTGGAACGCAAAAAAGCCGATTGAGGATCGCGGCGCAAGCCAACACCTCACCCCTCACCACTTCGTTGAACACTGGACGATATCTTCGGCTGACCTTTTAATCGCAAATACTTTAACCGTCTAAATGGTAATTGGGTAGCAGCACGCTCCCTTTTGGATTTGAATACACACTCCCTGGTATAAGACTGCCCAAGAACATTAAATACCATTCTTTTGTGAGCTTTCAACCTAAATTCTCTTTAAATGTGCTGAGTAGCCGAACACGTGCGCTCTCGTTCCACGAAAGTTTTTTCTACCCGCTTCGTCTCGCTTGCTCGGCTGGTGAATATGCGAAACTGGGGAAATTGAGCGAAAGAGTGTTTTTCGCTTAAGCTTTCGACTTCGAAAGAGTACTTTCGGGTTAAGCTTTCGGCTTTCTCACTATCTCCTGAGGTGAAATAGCGAAACTGGGGACATTGAGCGACAGAGTGTTTTAGCCAGAACTTTCGGCTTTCCCACGATCGCTCGTGGTGAAATAGCGAAAGTGGAAATACTGAGCGAGAGAGTGTTTATGTCGGAACTCTCGGTTTTTCTCTCTGCTTACCTCACTTCGAAGCACCCCGTTTGTTCATGATGTAAATATTGTTACGGGTTGAGCTTTCTCGTTCACTTAACTGCTCGCTTATTTACTTGCGCATGTGTTTCCATGGCTGATTTTCATTGGCGAAGTGCGAGTACATAGGTTTTGTTTGCTCGCTACTATTGCAGTTATGAGGCGGGAGTATATCCGAGCATGTTTATGTGTTCACTCGCAACAATGCACTGAAAAGACATATATAGGGTATATGTTTGGAATGATTTCGTGTTCCTTCATTTTGTCTCACGAGATTTTCCGAAGGAAATCGAAACCGATGACTCATCGGTTTGAGACTGTAGTTTTGAGACGCATCAGCAAACTGTGCCTCTTAAGGCCTACATGTTTGGATGCTCACAGTCTACTTCGAAGTGGCTGCTTGTCTAGTGTAGGGAAGAATTTCAGTCGTGGGCCTCAAAATAAATAGACTACACTTGAAGACATTTTCTCAGCCACCAATTTAAATTGTCCGTTTAAAACACGCTTTAACAATTTTTATGAGAAATTCCCGACTCTACCTTACTTTACTGTCTCTTTCAAGCCGTCCGATGTTTCAAAATAGTAAACTGAAAGAAGACAAACATGCGTTACCATATACATACCAACGTGACTTCAAAAATACGCTATCTTAATTCAAAAATGAAAAATCACAAAATTAATTTAGAGCGTCACACGCCCCAACTGAGACCCTGAGGCAAATAGTTGCAGATTACCGATAATCCAACCCACTTGACGGTATTCTCACATTCCGCTTCCATCCCTGCTAAAAAGGAAATAATTTTTTTATGTTTATCAAAACATTTTACTTTTTCGCTAAATCTTAAAAGAAGTATATTCCAGTTAAAGTTGCCTTTCCATAGTCAATATTTTACTATGATTTATGCTTTTGTGTTTTAAAAATGACATTTATTTTGCAAATGTTAACAGATTTGAGTTTATATTTCATTCAAGGTTATAAATATATTAGGCTGAAAAGCATTAATTTACGGATGTAGGTATTGAACGATTCTCTCAACTTATTATTTAATTCAACAAATAGTATTAATTAAACATTTATTTGACAGCAATTTTAATGACTATATATATTTCAACAAACCACTTGTGAGTCACAAGTAGGTAAAGTTTAATTATAGTTACTGAGACTTTAAACCAGTTTGACATTCAGTGGTCTAAAGTTATATTTTAACTAACGCGAAACTACTCGGTTTTCTATTTCTTTAATTAAAAAATCCGGTGCCACCATAATCTTAATATTTTACCAGTTCATCAAAACTTTATGCTTTTGAACTGTTTTTATTTGTTTTTGTGTTTTGAGTACATGCGTTTTTATGAACACCGTCATAATGCGTGTAAGAAAAACAAAAGCATAACTTTATCTCAAAAAAGTTGGGTAGATAGACCTACGCTCATGTCAGAAGGGTTTGTACCCACCTTCTCCGAAATGCAGTCACCAGCACCGAATGAAGTCAAGAAGCATGTCAAAGAGATGTACACGTTTACAAGAAAATTCATTGTTTCTCTATTTTCTACGGTCGAAATTTTTTTGTAAACTTACAAAAAAGATTCAAATCATGTTTTCTTAATAATATTTATGTGATTGACCTTATTCAAAAATTTTCAGAAGATCAAATCAAAACTGCAGTGTGTGATTCGATGATAAATCCACAAAATACCAAAATCATGTGTTATATTTGTTGTAATCGGAGAAATTTCAAATAGCTATAACTTTCGTGTATATCATTCAATTTTCATCAAGCTTACAGAATATAAGGACCTTTTAGAAAACTACTTAAGATCCGAATTTGTTGAGTTTAAGGGTACCTATACGATTTTATTGGGGAAAATGTGAAATTTAAGATCTTACTATTATTTACAAAGCTAAGCGAATTTTGACTTCCACGGCATTTGTTGTTGTTTTGCTCATAAATAACTTTCTCCATTAAGTTTTTCAGATCGCAGGTGCCCGATCCCGAGCCTCATCCCGAATGTGAGACCATGGCTAAATCGAAGGCATGGTGAGACTGACTTCTATCTGACCCAGCTTTTGAGCGGGCATGGGTGTTTTCGGTCTTACCTCGACAAGATCGGTAAGTCACGGTCCCCCGATTGCCGGTTTTGTCCACGAGAGGAGGACAATGCCTGCCACACATTTTTTGCATGTTAAAAATGGGTCAGGCTTTGAAGGGAACTCTACAGGGAGACGGGAGAGCTCACCCCGGATAATTTAGTTGCGGTGATGCTCGAATCGGTTGACAAATGGAACCAGTTGGCACATTATGCTCGGGCAGTCCTAAAATGTAAAAGGGACTCATAGCACCCAAGGGCACTGGGGCTGGAGGATCGCTCTTCTGGCATTTCCCCTTCCCCTCTCCCCTCCCGCTAGGAAAGGGACTCCCCATCTTGAAGGTGCCCCACGGCGTAACAAAACGAGACCTGGCCCGAAGTAATGTGTCAAACGGTTCCAGGCTGGGTTCTCAGGTTGACAGGGGAGGTGTTGAGTGGGAAGTCCAGTCACATGGGAGTCCCACACTCTGTGCATAAATAGCATTCACCTCCCTACAACAACAACAAAATCCCGAGCGGGGACACACATTTTTCGAGTATTTCTTGCCCCTGTACGCTCCTCGAAGCAAAAAATGTCAGTTTTAGACCTGTTTTGAAAAGCTCTTACCGAGACCTTTCATTCGATACCCATATCAGCTACGTTTGATGAATTTTTTTTTTTCGGAGGCCACGCTTGGTATGGGGAGACCCCCTTTAAATATTTTGCAAATTTTGTTTTTTAGCATTGATAGCAAGGTTGCCTTCAAACCCAGCGTAGTCGATGATTGGTTGGATCCAATTGATCATAAATCATCAAATTTCGAGCATTTCCAACAAGTGTTTCCGTTGCCTCCCTGTCTTCTTCTTTCTGCGCCTCAAAATGCAAGTTTTCATCCTCTTACCTGGGAAACTTTTCCGGCTACAAATTGTAGGAACACACAATGCCTTCAACGTAGCACAAATTTTCTGAGTTTTTCCCAAAATCAGATTAGGAATTCTCCCACGCAACAGAGGAGCTTAAGACTTGGTGTAGGCGCACTAACTGGAAGGGATTCGATTTCAAGCAACAAAATCTTTTCATGGACTCAAAGGTTTCCGCTCCAAAAGAGAAATTCAACCCATAAAATCATACCCATAATATCCAGACTCCAAACCTTTCCGGCGACACTAATTTCACTTATCGATATTTTGAACGTACACAGTAGTGATCCACTCGCAAAAATATACAAACGAACGCGAAATCGACAGCTTTCTCAATTACTCTTTCTTCTACATCAAAAAATCATATTGGCTGCACTGCTGACTCTTTGACAACACAAAAAACATGGAAATCAACATATTCTTAAAAAAATATGCCACGAAAAATTCGTAGTTCACTTATGCGATCGCTGAATCATACTTTTTTAGGGGTTTGTACTAAAATACAAAACCCTATTGCAATCACGACCTGTGTCCGTCTGTCCGTCCGTCATTCCGTCTGTATGTCACAGCACTTTTTCTCCGAAACTATAGAGGCTGCAGCCATAAAACTTTGTGGAAAGGTCAGAAGTGGTGACTTCTTGAAATTTCAAGGGTGGAAAAATTTTTCAAAGGGGTTTAAGGGGGATCTCCCCATATAGGGAGGTGACCCCTTCACAAAAAAATTTTCACCATTGGTAGTCGAGTAGGGTGTCATTGGAAAGGTCTCAATGAGATCTTTTCAAAAAAAGTCTTAGAATTGCCTTATGAGTACCGAGGGGGGCTGGGACCCCTCCTCGCAATTGGACACCTTCCATCCGAAAAATCTGGAAAAAATCATGAATGTAGGCCTTAATGAGTACAACAACAACAAATACATGAGAAGTCGAAATTCACTCAACTTTGTTAGTTATAGTATGATTTATCAATTTTATGCTTTCTTGAATAAAACATAAACGGTACCCTTAAATTCAATAAAGCACACAGATGACCATTCATATGATTGATATTTTCTGAAAGTTTCATAAAGATGGAACAGTATTTAACGAAGTTATAGCGATTTAAATTTTCCTGTATTACTATGGAACAATAGCCCTGTATTACTATGGAAACATATGGCTATGGAGCCATATGCACTTTTTACCGACTTAGACACTACAGGTTTGCTAGGATTTGCATGAAAATTTCAGGAATGGTAGGTATCATGAATATCTTTGAGAATCGGTTCAGCTAGTGGTATCAGTAATCGTAAAACAAAATAGTGGCTGTTTTAAATGCGAAGATTGAATAATTTTGAGTTATTTTTTCCCAACTTCAACGTTTAATGTGCATGCTTTGAACACTTGATTCAGTCTAATGTATGACTGAAGATGAGTGCCTACAATTAATACTCACAAGTGAAACAAGTCGAAGAGGCAAGAGAGAGCTCCTAGCAAAAGGGCTTTGTAACCATTCTAGGATTCGAAAAAATAGGCCATGAATCGATGATTGCAGTACAGAGGAGTGGCCCCTGAAAAAAATTTCATGAAAGGTAGCCGATATGAGTATCAACTGAAAGTTCTCTATGAGAGCATTTCAAAACAGTCCTTAAACTGACAGTTTTTGCTTCAGTGGGGGCACAGGGGGGGAAAAACATGAAAAATTTGTTTCCTCCCTCCCTCCTGAAAAAAAATTATCAAGGGAGATATTTATGGGTATAACTATTACAAATACCTCAGAAGTCAAAATTTTTTTAATTTTGTTAATAATAGTATGATCCTCGAACATGACGTGATTCTTGATTTTATTCATTGCTGGTTACTGCATTTTGCAAGTTGAGTACAAAACCCTTCTGACATGAGCATAGGTCTGTCTACCCAACTTGTCTTAATATGGTTGTCTCCTGATAGCAAGTTGTGCTAGCAATAGCGGCCGAACTTTTGTTTTCATTTTGGCCTTTACATGTCCGATGACAATTGCCAGGAAGAGTCTTGACTTGCAGTCAACGTCACGTGAAAATGGCATAGAGTAATGGACAAGATATAGTGTGATTCGAGAGTTCAGACTTTTCTCGTCACACAAATTATTCAAAAAAAAAATCTTTTCTATGCAACCAAGTAGCACTTTCAGTTTTAATCAACCAGAAATCATATTTTGCAATGCTTAGAATTATTATCCAAGTTCTTTAGGTTTCGGCGTCCAATCAACTTCCAATTTTTGAAGATATCCAGGCGAATTCCAACGAAGGAGCAAAAAAGTTGGTTGGGCAGCTCGCATCGAGGCGGCTCAAACTCAATTATTTTATTACATGTTACGTTCAACTAATACGTACTTTTGCTTCTTCTATGATCTGTAAAACAGTACCCTTGGTTGCCAACAAATATTAGAACCATTTGAAAAAAATGCTATCAACAAACCATAAGGAACATCTGAAATGATGCTGGTTTGCAAGGTCGATCTGATCAAAAAAACCACACATTGGATGTGAACAGAAATAAATGCTTCAATTTAATAAACGATTGTCGTAAACCGGTATTAAGTTTTGGAAGTTAAAATGCCTTTTTAAATATAGTCTACCTTTAAAATAAAGCCAAACAAATTAAAATATGTTCAGAAGCCATCCTAAATCAAACGCCTCGCTAAACATCTAATGTATACCGTCTTCTTAAAAGCAACAGAATAAAATATAAAAGGCATCAAGAGAATAAAGATTTAAAGAACCTTTCAGTTTCATGGCCATTCATCATATTTTAGCGAAAAAAAAACATATTTCTCTCCTCTATTTTCGCGAAAACTCATCTTAGGAATGTTCAGTATCATTTCTTTGGTATAATATTTTACTAATGATTTATCATTTTCAATTCAAAACTTGGCGATGGAGAAAGAGATGATCATACGGGTATATCTTTGTAGGCTACGTTTGGTATGTTGTAGTGCTGTGCATCGTTCAAAGAAGACCCAGAAGAATATTTATGAAGCATATAACATGACTTAGCCCTTATTTTCCGTACACTCTGCCAGCATGAGCTTTTCACGATATAAATTTCATCTTTTCACCATGCAAAAAATTACAATATGTAAGTTTGCATATGAATTTGTAGGAGTTTGACTTTTGTACAAGAGAAGTTATGAAAAAGCTGTTGAGAATAATGTTTGTTTTTAGCTCCTATTTGCACGAAGCAGAACAAAATATAGAATTTGTTTCAAATTGGTCATGCATTCATTAAAATTATATCAATCATGTGTATTAAATTCGTCGGAACAGAAAGAAAAGTTATAAAATATTACAAAATAAAGCACAGACAAGTATATACTCGTATATCTCAAAGGAATATATTTCCAGTTTGGCATAGAAATGAGGCAATATTATATCAATCAGTTTTGATGGGAGAAAATCACCCATTGTTTCATACTCAAGGAAAATCTGCACAAGAATCAGAATATTTGCTTATGTTTTCTTAAAATGCATTATGTAACATTTTTAAGAATATCCTAGAAATAAGTTTTATAAAAGAAGGCAAAGTGACTTAACCGTCGGTGAAATCACCAATTTTTATACACTTGTAATACGAATTTTATGCATAAACGATTAAATAATTCCACTTCAGAGTGAAAGTGCTAGACTAGTATAGTAAAACGCTCAAAGGGTATGACGTTATCAGGTCAAACATTTTTTTATCGCCTTCTAAAGTTTTTAATCATCAGCCGAGGTCTTGGATTTCCATTTCACCAGTTTTAGGGCCATAATTCTAGCAATATTGATTATCTCGTATCATAGTCTTCAACAATATTTTAGAAGAGACCTAGATAAAGAATTTTCATTTAGATATAAATGCAGAAAAATTCAGCTGAGCGTGTTTAATCAGATGAAATATTGGAAAAATTCCTTGCCTTTTCTCCAGTTTGTCAAGATTTCCCACCAATAACTCTTGTAGAACTAAAAATTTCTGCAGTGGGAAAGAAAAAAAAAATTATTAACAACAACAAAAATAATTATCATCAAAAAATAATGAGAGCTTGAAACATTTATTGGTTAAAATTTGTACTTTTCATTGACTTCTCTTCTCTGATTCTGTATAATATTATACAATATTCTACAAGAAATCAAAAGGAAGCTTTTTTTTTTAATTTTATTAATTGTTTAAAAAGTTGTTTTCGAAATTTTTCAAATATGGATATTTGTAAACCCGAATTGAATAGCTTTTATTATGGTTGTGGTAAATATTTGCCAAAAAGTGAAAAAAGGGAAATATTAGTGGAGATTTTGTGCGAACATACGAGTTATATTTTAACCAAAGTGTTATAGTGAACGAGAGTGTGTAAAAGCTATTACAATGGTTTGAAGGATTGAATGAGTGAAAGACGCGAGTCCATGCCATTTTGCACTCAAATGATTTGGGCTAATCGTAGTGGTGACCACGATCCAGTGAGTTGCTATTCTTGTATGAACAAAACTTCCGCATAGAGAAAAAGAGAAAGAGTATCATTTAAATTTGTTTCTGTTCCAAGCGCTCAAGCACCGTTGCCATATTCCTTGAATATTCCAGTAGAAAAATTTCCCAGTCCTGACATTTTATCTGAAATGACTGCTCCAACGGTTGCCTAAACAAATGATACCGGTAATAGTCCACTGTTTGCACCAGCATTATCATTAAATCAGCTAATTTTAAAAGGTCGAAATCAATTTGCTTCTTTTGTGGCCGAATTGGAATTATCATAAAGTATGTCACAAGAACTAGCCTCATTTTTGAGACGAAACAAGTTGGGTAAACAGACCTACGCTCATGTCAGAAGGGTTTTGTATTCACTTTACAAAATGCAGTCACCAGATCGAATCAAATCAAGAAACATGTCAAAGACGATTTCATTGGAGAAAATATGAAATACGAAGATCATACTATTATTAAAAAAGTTGAACGAATCTCGACTTCTGAGGTTTTTGGTATTGTTATACTCATAAATACCTCCCTTGATAATTATTTCAAATGTCCATCCGCAGCGGAGGAAACACATTTTTCAGGTTTTTCCCCCCTGTGCCCCCACTGAAGCAAAAACTGACAGTCTAACAACAGTTTTGAAAAGCTCCCATGAAAACATTCATTTTATACTCATATCGGCTACGTTTGATGAATTTTTTTTTCAGGGGCCACTCTCCTGTACTGTTATCATCGATTAACGCCCAATTTTTTCGAATCCTAGAATGGTTACAAAACCCTGTTGCTAGGAGCTCCCTCCCACCTCGTTGACTTGTTTCACTTATGAGCATTAATTTTAGGTACTCATCTTCAGTCATTCATTGAATTGAATCAAGTGTTCAAAGCATGCACTTTAAACGTTGAAGTTGGGAAAAAATAACTCCAAATTATTCAATCTTCGCATTTAAAACAGCCACTATCTTGTTTTACGATTACTGATACTACTAGCTGAACCGATTCTCAAAGATATATATGACACATATCATTCCTGAAATTTTCATGCAAATCCTAGCAAAACTGTAGTGTCTGAGTCGGTAAAAAGCGCATGTTGTTCCATAGCCATATGTTGCCATAGTAATACATGCAGCGCATATTGTTCCATAGTAATACAGGAAAATTCAAACCACTATAACTTTGCTAAATATGATACAATCTTTATGAAACTTTCAGGATAGATTAATCTTATAAATAGTCATCTGTGTACTGAATTTCATTGAATTTAAGGGTACCGTTAAGATTTTATTCAAGAAAACATAAAATCGATAAATCATACAATTACTAACAAAGTTGAGTGAATTGCGACTTCTCACGTATTTGTTGTTGTTGTACTCATCAAGGCCTACATCCCTGATTTTTTTCAGATTTTTCGGATCACAGGTGTCCAATCGCGAGGGGGGGCACACAAATTTTCGTGTATTTCCCCTCCCTGTGCGCCCCTCGAAGCAAATTTTGCCAAACTAAGACCTGTTTTGAAAAGTTCTCATCAAGACCTTTCATTTGATACCCATATCGGCTTTTTTTTCGGGGGGTCACTCTCCTATATGGGGGACCCCCCTTAAATACCTTATAAAATTTGTTTGTAGCTGAACTTAGAAAAGATCACCACTTTACACTTACACACAAAATTTGATATTTCTAGCTTAAGTAGTTTCCGAGAAAAACTGCAGTGACACACGGACGGACGGACGGACGGCCAGACGGACAGACTGGTCGCGAAACTAGTAGGGTTTTGTCAAATTATTTTACAAAACCCTAAAAATGTTTTGCCACGCGGTACAAAAGTCTTAGTGTACAAAATTCTCCAATCAAAAATTCAAACTCTTTACCTTGTGAATGATGAAAAAAGTGCAGCTTATTGCAATGATGTTGAAAAATTGATGAATGTGATGGAAATAAGCTATGATGCCAATGATTGGAGATTGTTCATTGACAGTTCAAAATATAGTAATAAGGGCACCAGTTAATTCATGCGGTTTTTCTCGAAAATTGAAGCTTTATTGTGAAAAATTACTCTTAGACGATCGGAATTGGTTTGTTGAGCGACGCCAAGTGATTTTGCAAGTTTGAGATGGATCTTGGTCGAGCAATGTCTCCAATTCGTGATCTTCAAACATTTTAGCTGTCCGGGCTGCTCATCTTCCTCCTTTGGCACGTGAACTTAGCTAGAGCATGCACACAATAAACTTTCACCAAAATACCAGGACTATTGGCAGCCTTGTTCTTCAATGAAGAAGTACTCCCCGCAAAAATATTTTATTCGGCAGAAAATCCGACATTTTCAGAGTAAAAAGTTGTTTACGCTTTAGCTAAATGACACATACTGATTCTGAAACTATATGACAGTAGCTTTCTAGCACATATTTGGAAAGGTGAATCACTGGAATAAAAATCAAATTACGCCATCTGTTAGAAAACCGCATGAATTAACCGGTACCCCTATTAGTTGAAGCGATCCAACACATCAGAACAGATTTAGATCGCAGGAATTCAACAGGTCTAGTTATCTTTGACATAGCCAAAGCCTTTGATAAAGTCTAGCATGCGAGACTTACATCAAAAATGTCCGATTCAATAGTCACTGCAGTTTACTCAAATTATTGGCTCCTTCTTGGAAGGCAGAACATTCCGTGTCAAAATTGACAAACAACTTTCAAGCCTGAGACCAATTGATGCTGAGGTTCCTCAGGGGTCACCCATGTCTTATACAGTATATTTACTACAGACCCACTCTGCCTCCAAAAGTAATACTGTGACTCTACGCTGATGATACCTGTGTATTTAACACAGCACGACAAGCAAGAGTCATCACTTCAGAGTTGCAACGTTCAATTAAATATTTTATTGGAATACTTTCGTAAATGGAAAATTAAGATTAATCCTGACAAAACACAGGCACTATACATCGTAACAAAAAGACAACAAACTCCACAGAGACTTATCGTTAACACCAAACCATAGACTGGACAGAAATGGTTAAATACCCTCCACTTATATTCGACAAAAAACTCATATGGAAACAACAAATCCTGACAAAACACAGACACTATACATCGTAACAAAAAGACAACAAACTCCACAGAGACTTATCGTTAACACCAAACCATAGACTGGACAGAAATGGTTAAATACCCTCCACTTATATTCGACAAAAAACTCATATGGAAACAACAAATACAAGACAAACGAGAACACTGCATTAGACTTCTCCCCTCTTTTTACTCTCATATTAAACACAAAAGACAGCCTTAAAAACCAATTGCTCATAAACAAAAAAATTATACGACCAACGGTTGTTCTGTTTTTGACCAAATGACAAAAACTAACAGTAAAGTACTCCAGTCCTTCCAAAAAAGAATGGTTGGAAAGACCTTAAGAATTCCATGGTACATTAAAAACACTGCCATATACAAGGACCTAAGAATTAAAACAGTTGAAAAATGCGTACGTGGCAAGACACTGAGGCTTTTTGACACAATTGATAACCGTTCTAATAGTACCCTGACATTCCTTCTAACTTTACGAAACAGGAATGACTTAAGGATCCCAATTGTTCGCAAAGTAGCACTGTAAAAATTACTTTTATTTTTTTAATTATGTAACGACGTCAAGCCAAAATAATGTGCCGTAGAAAGAAACGACTGACCATCAACACTTAGGTCCAACAAATAAAAAAATATGTGACCCTACATGAAGTCACATTGGTGTCTGCCTCGATTAAATGACTAAAAGATGGCTTCAATCTTCAAAGAAATTTTTGGAAAAGTGTACAAGGAGCCATCATATGCAAACTAGTTGAAATTAAGAACAGATGGCTATAATATTTCCAGAAGCTATTCACAGCGTCCCCAATACAGGCTGATGATGCGAAAATTCCAGAAACAGAGCAAGAGGTCCTAGTTTCACCAACAACCAGAGACGAAGTACAAGTAGCAGTATGGGATCTCAGTAAATATAGGACTCCTAGAATAGTAGGAATGCCAGTAGAACTGCTTTGGAGTTGGGTGCTCCAACACATGTGCTTTGTCCCCATCCAAGTAATCTTCTACATGGACTTATATGCAAAATATGGTCAGAGGAGCAGTTACTAGAGGAGCAGTTACTATGTCCTGTACGCAAAAATGGGGACAAATTAAGTTGTGAAATTTATAGAAGCATCGTTCTTTGGTGTAGGTCTTATAAAGCATTGTGAATGTAACAGCGATACGTGCCAACTTTTTGAAGATTCCAAGCAAGTATACAATAGTATCGACAGAAATGCACTGTAAAATATAATACTTGACTTTGCCGTCCCAACATAACTAGTCCTCATGATTCATATTACGATGTCAAACACAAAGTCCTAGTTCAATGTATACAGCAAATCAACGAAGAGCTTCATAATGAAATCAGGCTTAAAACAAAAGATACAAAAAATACTTTTTAATATTGTGTTGAACACGTTATCAGGAAGACTTCAGCTGAAACCTCTGGTACACTTACGTTCAAGTCCAAACAATTAGAAGCAAATGCTGATGATGTCAATATTATGGCATGTTCTATCTTAGATGTCAAAGGAGCATTTGTGACCCTAGAATCAGAATCAAACCAAATCGGTCTACGAGTTAATGAAACTGAAACTAAATTCATGACTCAAACGGATAAGGAAATTCAAGTCTGACAAAACTGGACTGTGGGTGACTATAACCTTGGAAGGGTAGATTATTTGATATACCTTGGAAGCAGCCTGGATAGAAAATCCATAGAAAAGGACGAGCTTGGACACCGGTCAACAACTGTAAATAAAGCCTTTTGTTCCATACTTCCCATCCCAAGGCCCAGAGTAGTGCATAAGCAAAATAAGCTCCGCATTTACAAAACACTTCCATGTGCCGTTACATGGAAGTAAAACATGGGCTTTGATGATCGGACCCGAATAAGCGGGAGATATATTTGAACACAAACCGCCCTGAAAAATCTACGGCCCGATGAAACATGGAACGGAATGAGGACTATGTTACAATGATGAGTTGTATGAATTTTTTGACGATCCACCTGTTTTCTTTTGCGTAAAGTTACGTGAATTGGAAGAAACGGGCCATGTCGCAAGAATGGAAGGTAGCTGGCTACCCAAAAAACATTAAAGGATAGAGAGCCAGATAGACGTCCAGCAAGAGGACTGAAGACTTAGTAGGAAATATGACAGAAGTTGACAACAGATCCTTGATAGGAGTGAACAACTGGCGATAAACTTGTGGAACCGTGATGGTTGGAGGAAATTAATTCTGGAGGTCAAGGTGTGGCTTGGACTTTCGTGGCATACATGATGATGAACGGAATTCTTCGGTATATTTCGTCTCTGTCATTATCGGTTCTCGTTATTTTAGCCACTAAAGACACCGATTTCTACACATCATTGGAAGTGTATTCGGCAGGTATGAGAACTTCGGTATTTGATATGTTTTTCCCCAGCTGCGCTATGAGTTCTTTTATATTCTCATTGACGAAAAGTTCTTTGATAATTGTTAACGACCGTGACAAAATAATGTTGTCATCCGCATAGGCTACCACTTGGCTCAACTTGAATAGCAACGTTACACCTGTATCCATAGGCAGGTATCTAATTACATATTTTAAAGCCAAATTGAATAGCAATAGGGCCCGCCCATCCCCCCGCTTTAGTTCGATACTTTTGTCAAATGCATCGGTGAGGTGTCTATTGATGCGGAATCGGGAGGTTGTCGAGACCATTGTCATTTTGGTAAGACGTAGAAATACCACTTACCACCATTTTGGACAACTCGACCAACGCTGTAGTTCGCCCGCTTTGAGACGCAATTGCGAGGGTGCAGAATAAGTTCAGACACTGCCATGTTTGAAAAGATCGTCAACGAACTTGACTGTACCTGCTTGGACGCTATAGCGTACATTGTGGAGAAACCGCTGGAAATGGGCAAATATGAAGCGCTGAAAACAATATTGATCAAGGTTTACATGCTGTCCAAAGAGGGTCAAGTTCGAAGTCTCCTCACCGGCATGATATAAGTTGACAGCAAGCCATCACAATTGCTACGGTGCATGAGTTTGGCTGCAAAATGTAAGGTAAGTAAATCATTTTTGAAATCACTTTGGCTACAATGGCTGCATGCGGATGTACAATCGATTCTCGCCATCGCTTAAACAACGGATCTCACCCGCCTCGCAGAAATAGCTGACCAAGCTCTAGATGTCAAAAGGCCTAACAAAATTTGTGAAGTCTAAGATTGCCAAATATCAAAAGGGATTTTGACCAATACTGCAGATTTAATTACATAGATTACAGAATTAGAAGCATCAATCCAACGATTACGAATACCACCTGCTTGACGCTTCACATCACCACCACACTTCAGAGGTCGAGGCCGTTCTCGAGATCGAGAAAACGAAAGAAAAATCTTGCACTATCATCGAAAATTTGGAATAGCCGGTCGTCATTGTACCAAATCATGTAACTTTTAGGCCCCATCGATGTCGGAAAACGCCTAGGAGCCCTGCATGTTGAGACGGCTCACAGTCGCTCCGCAATAAACCGTCTTTTTGTCACGGACAAACTAACGCAACTTAAGTTTCTAATTGACACAGGTGTAGACGTGTCAGTCATACCTCGACTTCCATTACTTAAAAACAACACAAAAACAGAATTTAAGCTTTACGCGGCCAATAAATCTCCGATCGACACATATGGCGAAAAGTTGCTTACATTAAATCTCAATTTACGACGATAATTTACGTGGCCATTTATAATAGCAGATGTTACACAGCCAATTATACGTGCTGATTTTTTAAAAGAACATGGCTTCTCTGCAGATATTACAAGCAGACGTCTTGTAGACTCAAAAACGAAACTTACAACAGCAGGAACCGTATCAACTCTAGCGACAGGATTTATCTCTACATTGATTGAAGAATCGCAGTTCCACGAATTACTGAAATCATTCGCAGATGCAAGGAATCCTGCTCTAGCAATCACTACACAGCACTCTGTACGACACTATATCATCACTACTGGCCCTCCAGGAGCAGAACGCCCGAGACGACTACCACCAGACAAGCTGAAAATAGCTAAAACAGAGTTCCAGCTACGATGGATAAGAACTATTTCTGCCCATCAAGCAGCCCATGGGCTAGCCCTTTACATCTTGTGCCCAAAAAGGAAGGTTCCAGGCGCCTATGCGAAGATTATCGTAAACTAAACGTGATTACCATACCCGATCACTATCCCATCCGACAAATTCAGGAGAACACATCAGATCTCACAGGCAAATGTATATTTTCTAAAATAGACTTGCTTCGAGCATACTATCAGATCCCAGTTGCGGATGAGGATGTCCCAAAGACAGCAGTGACACCATTTGGCCTATTTGAATTTACGGTAATGACATTTGGCCTCCAGAACGCCGCCCAAACCTTTCAACGGTTTTTTGACGACTTTTTGTCTGTTATCTAGATGACATTCTTGTATCATCTGACTTAATCATATCGTATCTTCGTATCGCATTTGAACGATTAAAAACTTACGGAATGATAATCAGCGTTGCAAAATGTGTCTTTGGCGTCGAAGAAATTGAGTACCTGGGGCACAAAATAAATAAACATGGTATCTCGCCACCTGATTCGCGAGTCCAAGCCATAAGTGATTTTCAATTACCAACAACAATCAAACAACTACACCATTTTCTGGTCATATTAAATTTTTACAGTGGATTCATCCGTAATGCTGCCAACGTACAAGCACTGCTCCACCAACATCACTGCAATGTAAAAAAAGGCGACAAAAGCGTTATTCAATGGTCACGCGAAACCATGAAAGCCTTTTATGATTGTAAGGAAAGCCTGGCGAAGGAGACATCGCTAGTACATTTTATTCGATCGATGACACTACAACTTCTCACCGACGCATCTGATGTTGCAATTGGATCAGTAGTGGAGCAAAAGGTAAATGGCAGTTGGCTACCATTGGCTTACTTTCAACGAAAACTGCATCACGCTGAATCAAAGTATAGCGTTTATGACCGAGAGCTATTGGCTATTTACAGCAGTTTCGAGAATGTCTCGAAGGCACCCAGTTTGGTATCAGAACGGACCGCGAACCGTTGATATATGCGTTCTGTTAAAAAACAGAAAAATCTTCGCCGAGACAAATTAGGCACTTAAGTTTTATATCGGAATTTTTTACCCGAATCGTCCACGCTAATGGAGAGGAAAATATTGTAGCAAATACGCTATCAAGAATCGAAGCGATCAACCTACCATTTTCATTGCCACCCACGAGCTGATAGATGAACAACGTAACGACACTGCACTTTAATCATATTTCTCTGGAAAAAATTCATCACATAAACTGTATCCACTACCTATAGAGAAATATGGAAGTTTATATTGTGATACGTCGACGAACAATATGCGGCCATACGTACCATCAACTCTACGCAATCGAGTTATGAACACCTTCACAGATGCTTGCACCCTGGAGCCCGCACAATGATTCGAGCTGTACTAAGAAAGTTTGTTTGGCCTGACATGAAGAAAGACATGCGAGCCTACACACGCACTTGTATACCATGTCAAAGATCAAAGATTGGAAGGCATACAAGGAATGATATCCAGCAGTTAATACCGGACAAACGATTCCAGCAAGTGCACCTTAATATCATTGGATCACTGATAACAGCCAACGGTTATCGCTACTGCATAACGATAGTTGACCAATTTTCACGCCGACCAAAAGCAGTTCCAGTTCCAGACAGCTGAAACTGTCGTATTTACATTTAATACTAACTGGGTATCAAGATTTGGAGCGCCGCAAATAATTACAACTGACCAAGGAACTCAATTTAAGTCCGCGCTTTTTTCTTCTGTTTCCAAACTTTTGGGATGCTAATGTACGCACATTGAAAGCCGCCATCATGTGTCATGAGCAGAATTCCAACTGGCCTCGCATCCTGCTGACCGTTCTCCTAGGACCTCGAAACTCATACAAGGAAGAACTAGGCGCAAGTTGCGCGGATCTCGTTTACGGAACAACTTTAACTCTTCCTGGAGAATTCTTTGTGAGCGATGACAATCTGTTCGATCCGCACGCTTTTGGATCCATGTTAAAACAGCAGATGCGTGAATTGCGACCTGTTCCAACTAACCACCGCAATGATCGAACGACCTTCGTACAGCATCAATTAAATTCATGTACACACGTCTTCTTAAGAGTTGACACTATAAGGAAATCGCGAACCGTATTCAGGAAATCGTCAACTGTATTCAGGACAACATGAAGTGATCAAACGAATTTCAGATGTACTGTTTACGATTGACATCGAAGGTAGACAAATCAACGTCTCCACCAAACGATTGAAGCCAGCCTTCATGACCGTCGCCACTACTCAGGAAACCGAAGCTCTATCAGACTCCATAACGAAGCGAATAGATTTTACACAGTGGAAATGTCTCTCAAGAGGGAGTAGTGTAGCGTTGTCTATATGACAGATAGTCATTGTGTTCACAGACAGGCATTCGAGTTAAGATAGCAGTTGAGAGAACGAAGACACACGCGAAGCATCGAAGCTTCACAACTGCGAAGCAAAGATTTTCCTGCGTATATGTTTATTGTGTGATTTTATGTAGTGCAAATAAACGTTATTACAAAAACTATTGCCTTTACATTACAGATCTTTGAAAATATTTTGTATGCCATACAACGTAGTGACGTGCCCCTGTAAGTAGTAATGTGTAGCTTGTTACCTTTTTTGTTGATAAGGAATACAATTGATTGGCTCCACTCGTTTGGCATATATCGTTGTTGCCAAATGTGCTGGGCGACTTTCTGGGTAGCTCTCTGAACACCGCTGCCACCATTTTTAATACGCACCACTTGAATCTCATCGATGCCCGGCACTTCATTGTTCTTTTGGGCTTTGATAGTAGAACAAATTTCATTCAGAGTAGGTGGGGCCAATGGAAGCTCTGCGGGAATATTGATAGGCTCCGATGCTCTGGAGTTGTGCGGAGGATTTAAAAGGTTGTTGAAATATGATGTCCACGTTCTTTAATCCTGTTTTCATCGGCGATGATGTTGTCGATGTGATCATGACAGAACGTGGTCTTGGGATGATTATCTGGTTTCAGACTTTTCACTACTTTGTACGCTTGCCTTGCGTTGATGCTCGCTAGACTTACATATACGAGTATACTTCTCAATTTGTCTTTCCAGCATTTTCTTTTCTTAGTTCTGTTTATCTTGTTTGCTACTCTTCTGAGATTTTCATAGTATTTCAACTCAACTAGATAAATTTCTTCCATTTGGATTTGCAAAGACCAGAAACATAATTTACCAGGAAAAATATGGATCTTCTTCGATTTTCTACTTTGAAAAATCAAACGGAAACACTGGTCTGGAAACCTCGATCCACACTATTTTTAGTCGCTATGAAACCATGTGGAATTTGTAATTTGCTTATTGTATGGTTTTTATTCATTAGTACTTTGTCATTATATTTGTTTGTTAGTCCCATCACATAAATTTTATATTAAATGAAATTTATGAATCAATCGGCAGAAAATCACGGAAGCCATGAATAAAATTAATTTAATCCAATTCACAAACGACTCCATGTCCATTCCAATACAGCATGATAGCAGAAAGGCCTATCATGATGTTCCACAGTCGCTACTGTGTTCTATGTAAATAACTAAATTTAATTAGCATTGCTCAGATCATAATTGTCATTGAATTTATTATTATTGATCTCTTTATGCTAAATGCTTCACTTACAGAATTTCAGGATAATTTACGGGAAAACATTATTTGTGATTGAATATGTTAATCAGTGAGTGAAACTATTGAAATGAAACAGCACCAAATGAGAGCATAAAATGCTCAACATTCAAATGAATTTGAGGCTGTTACTTAGACGATTTATGTAAATGCAGTTGTATTGAATACTTAATTGATTTATCTATTAAAGCTTCAATTCGGACTTAGTAGCACATTCATTATTAACTTCGGAAAAAATCGTAGCATTAATGTTGTTGATATTTATATAATTACCAAAAATATTAATCGCCTATGAAAATTCATTCATAATGAGTTCAACGTTCATTCCTTTTACATACACGCCATTGACGATGGGTAAAATGGAAATTTATGGAATTTCCTGCACTATGAGCAATTTTTTAACTTAATAATTTCATCCTACCGGGAAAAACACTTTACATTGCAAATTAAATTTGTCGGGCTTAAATTAAAATTAATTAACCGTGTTGGGATGTTTTTATTAAATGTCCTGAACGATGTATGGAAATGCTTTTAATATACACCACACTACTCGCAAAACGCTATCTGATATCATACGCACCGTCAGCAATATTTTTCTCGATCACGGGAAGTAACAATGAGTCATACAAAATCACACTTATTTACATACAAAGAGTATAGTAATGAAAAATATCTTCCCAAAATATATAAATTATAACTTTTTAATAAAAATTAATAATGAATATTTTGCATGAGCATATCAATTAATTTAACCAAGCGTAGAAAATTTGAGGCTATGCCCATTATAGAGCAAATAAATGATAATTGCCATGAAAAACGGATAGGTGAGGCCGTTCAGTAGAGTGTTATTAATTCAAGATAAATAAAAGGCTTTATGTCAAACTTAACGATACGGGTCAGCAAGATTTTTTTAAACTGTTAAACGCAAGAGGATATATATCTATTTGTTGGCCTGTCCACTTTGGCGGGTGTAGTAATCAAACAATGGAACGCTTGTCAGTTTGTAATATGTTATTTATTCAGTCATGTAAGCTTTGTTTTGAGATTCGCGGGTGGCTAGGGATGTTCTACTTATTAATTGGCTTGCAGTTAACATGCATGAAGAATGCTCCCATTGAAATGCGCCTCGAAAAATAAAGCTCTACGCACAAGCAAAACAAATTAACGAGACAAAAGCAGAAAGCATGGTAAAATTAAGAACAAGTCAAAGTAGCTGGAGACTATTCTTGCGTGAATTGTTTTGTAAAGCAATTGGTAAATCAAATAACATCTTCCAAATATTAAAAATTGCACCATAAACAAATTACATAAATTAATGTCGGAAAATTAAAATTTGTATACTATGTACATATTTAAATTTGCCGTCATTTTGTTTTGAGTACGGCAACCTCACAGCGGAAATACTTTGCGCAGTTTTTTTATCATATCCTACGCTTCATTGTTTTACCTTGCACTATTTACAAACATGATGACCAAAAAATGAATCATATACGTTGTTTATTGCTCCGTTATGTATGGCGCACTACATGTATGTCGCCCAGTGCTGCCAAACATATCATTTAAATCGTATTCAAAGAAAGCACAACTAATATCTTTAAAAGAACCAAAGCAACTGTTATTGCCACAGCGGTCATAGGAGAGACTGAAAAGAAACCTTAGCCAGAGCATATATACTAACAAGCAACTGCACCAGCTGTTTTTCCGATTAGAAAGGGACGTAAAATAACAAAAGAGACATTATTTTGCATTTCTTTCTTTCCTTTCTAACAATTTGAGAGGAAAATAAATTTTACTCAATACATACACAAAACGATTTCTAATTTTACGCAATACATACACAAATCGGTTTTTACGTTAACTACCGTTAGATGCGAAATTTGTTCTATGTGAAATTGCTTGTTAGTAGATATGCTCTGCCTTAGCGTCAAAATTAAAACTAACTAAGTTCAGAGCGAAAAGTGACGAGTCCACTGATATAAGTACCCACAAGTCGTCTTGTATCGTTGTGAGGTTTTATGACGAAAAATCAAAACAAATTGCAAGTAGATTTTGGGAGCTGTCGAAAATATTTGATTCTTTAAATCCCGACCTAGCTAATGAAGAAGCCGCCGGTAAAAACCTGTTTGATGCTCTTATAAGATCGTTCAAAAAAGAAGACATTCCAATGACTAACTTAATCGGATTTGAGGCTGATGGGTAAAGTGTGATGATGGGAGAGAATCATTTAGTTAGGGATGGCCAATATCGGTCCTTTTGAGTAACAGCTCCAATGGTTACTGTGACAAGCGAGTAACAGTTCCAAGTTAACGGTCCAGTTCCTGTTACAAAATACGTACTCGTTCCTGCTATAACTCAAAAACTATCGCAATTTTTAATCGTAATATTTAATAATCGGGTCCTCATTATATATATGTAGGTAATACTTTAACCAAATTAGGCAAGTCAATCAAGGGGATATAATACATATATCTTTATTTCAACGACAAACAATAATACTCGTACATTAAAAATTTTCGGATAATATTTTTTCGTTGGAATTTAAAAACAGTAGCATTTGAACTTTTTCTGCCAATAGTTGACATCTTCTTTTCGAAAGTATCATTCCTCCTTTGGAAAAAAGTTGCTCGCACGAAACTGATGTAGCAACAGCACACAATCTTTCTTGGGCCACTTCATGCAGAACAGGATAATAATATTTTTTCCCCACCACTTGATTGGGTCCTCAGAAAGCTGGATGCGGCTGTCTTCCATATATCGTTGAAGCTCGATGATCGCTCTTGCTTCTTTTCCACCTGGGCAAATGAAAACTTGTATGATATTCATGACACGAAAAAAAAGACTTTCGTAAAGGTTAAATATTGGATCTAGATGCACTCAAAAGTGAATGCCAAATAGACATTTTATCAACTGCTTCATCGGTTTGTTGAGGCTCCTCTGTCTGCTCTTCATCCTGTTGCATTTTGGCCATTATTAGCTCTTTCACTTTTTTTAGCATCTTCCGCTGAGGTTCCATCTTTGAAGGGCATAGTTTTGAACTTAGGGTCTAAAAATGTAGATACCGCTAATGTGCCACTGCGCTCAATCCCTCCAAATCGCTCCATGCGGTTGACCTCGTTCATCAAAATATTTGCACATTTTTTGACGGCTTGACTATATTCTCGGTACTCTTCCTCCCTTAGAAACCTATCCAACACATCCACTAATCCGTTTATCATAGGAATGAGGCCACAAACAGTTGGGAATTTTTGGGAACTTAGAACTTGGGTGATATCGTTAAATGGACTTAAAATTTGGCAAAGTTCATTGAGAATTTTCCATTCATTTGCGTTAATCATCTGAATGTCAATATTCAGATGTGCCATTGCTGTAGTTAAAGGAATTTGCAATTCTGTTAACCGTTTTAATATTAAAAATGTCGAGCTCCACCTCGTTGGCATAGAATTGATAATGTGTTTGGGGTTCTCGATACCTTCTCTTTTTTAGCATTCGCGTAGCATGTTCCACGATTTAGTGGACAGTTTGAAATGAAGAGCTATTTGTTTAGCTTTCTCTATCATTGCGGCGATTTCTTCTTCATCGAGACCTTTTTCCACAATGAGGTGTAGCTTGTGTGCTGCGCATCCCATGTGCTTCAACCTCATATGGTTTTTTAATGCATTTGTAATATTTGGTGCATTATCGGACACGGAAAATATAATTTCTTTTTGCTAATCCCCAAGTATCTAAGGTTGCTCTTATGATCTCAGCCAAATTTTCGCTTGTGTGGGATTTTTGAATTGCACAACAATCTAATGTTAAGCTCAAAAGCTTTCCACCCAAAACTAAATGCACCATTATCGCGATGTAACTATCGTTGGTCAACGTTGTCCAATGTCGTTAAGCACAATGACTTCACCTTTGCATCAGAGAACAAGGTTGTCAGTTTCATTTTGGCTTCTTCATATCTAGCTGGTATCAATTGCTTAGATATGTTTTTCCTCGTGGGAAGTTCAAAAGCAGGATTTAATGCCGGAATGAATGCTCTGAACCCGTCATCTTCGACGATCGAAAATGGCTGGTAGTCCAACATAAAAAGCTTCAAAAACTCACAACATATCTTTTTCTTCGGCTGCTCCGAAATTTTCGCTGGAATATAAGAAGATATTCTTGCTTGCGTTGAACTTACTGACAAAAGAGGATGGCTCACATTTGATGTTTCAGTGCTTGGTCCTGGTTGTGGTTGCACTTCTAATTGTTGAGCACTTGAAAAAGCAGAAATTGAAGATCCCAATAATGTTGCTGAAGGTTCTTCTATATTCCGTCGTTTTTCACTTTCAACAAGTATTTAAACTGTGGGGTGCTTGCGGAGAACATGCTTTTTTAAGTTAGTCTTCGATGATTTATAGCTTATATTACTTTTGCAAATATTACACTTGGCACTTACACTGTCAATTTGAGTAAAATGTTCGTAAATGGAACTTTTCTTCATTCGCGGAGCCATAATGAAACTTTTTCCAATTCACAATCAAAATAAAGTTTAACAAGTCACTTTCTAAATATTACCTTCCAATTCGCAATCAAAATAACGTTTTCTTCATTAACAAGTCAATTTCTAAATATTCACTTCACATATAACACTGATGAAACTACAACTACAACATACGAGACTTTTCTAAGTTATTTGCTAAATGCAACCCGACCCGATCGATCTTCAAAATATACTAAGTAATCTTATTGATTAATTGAGGATTGAAAATTTTCCTACAAGCCTGGTCAGTTGGCATGGACATACATGTATCTCAAAATCCTTATTAGATGAATATAAACCCATTATTTATATTTCCCTTCGAAAGTAGATTTTGTGTTTATATGAAAAACTTGTGAACAATAAAACTATATTAACATTTCGCATCTGGGAAAAAAAACGTCGAATAGCAGAAGGAGTTGTTTTCTTTTCTAACTCGCTTCGCTACCAAATCAATAGATTTTACCCAAAATTTAATTTCTGTTTTCTTCAATATTGTAATTATTAACACTAGAGTGCACGCATGGACTACTATAAAAGACCAGGGTAACATTATAAGCAATAACTTTTCAGCTCTAGCTGCAATTCAAGGAAAGCCTCATTTACTAAATTTGTGAACTACGCGAAATGCCAGCGCTAATGCACATTTTTGCAACTGCAACTCTGGTCCTACTCAAAAACCCAAAATTGCAATTTTATTCGTATAAAAATGGTGCAGCACTTTTAAGAAATAGATTTTCCCCGATTACCAGGCAAAAGAATACCTTGAATGTTACGAATATAAGAAATAAATCATAGATTTTTAGTCAAAAATATTTTTGTCTTGAACGTCAGATAAATCATTTTTATTAAATTTTCTTACGTATCCGTAAGATTGTTTGTAATTTTCGTTTTCATTTAGTTATACAAAAGAAGTTTGTTCATCAGAGAAGAACGCGTATATGTATTATCTGAAAAGTAACTGATAGTGATTTTAAAATGGCCAACACTAGTATGCCATGCAAGCACTCATGAAAACAAGTCGGCAGACAGACCTACGCTCGTGTCAGAAGGATTTTGTACTCAAAATATGATGTGCAGTCACCAGTTATGAACAAACTCAAGAAATGATTCAATGACGTTTACATCAAATATTTGGTTTAAAGGAACAACAAACATTTCTTTAATTTAAGAGGCTGCCATTTTATTGTGATACTTCTTATATTATCGAGTGAATTATTTCTCAAAGATTTATTTTATACATCTTTTCTGGAAAATTTTGAGAAGATTCAATCAAAACTGTAATGTCTGAGTCGACGGAAAGCCCACATGGTCGAAAAATTCAATGAATGTGTTGTTGTAATTTGAGAAAATTCAAATGGCTATAACTACCGTAAATGTTTATCGATTTTCATGAAACTTGCAGAATTTAACAATCTTGTATAGGACCATTTATGCCAAGTTTCATTGAATTTAAGGGTATCCTTGCAACTTTATGAAGAAAAAAGTAAAATTTTTATATAATGCTATTCTTCACAAAGCTGAGTGAATTTCGTCTTCAAAGGTATTTGTCATTGTTATACTCATTAATATCTACATTCATGATTTTTTTAGATTTTTCCGATCAAAGGTGTCCAATTGCGTGGGGGCGGTTTCCTATGTAATATCTACATTCATGATATTTTTAGATTTTTCCGATCAAAGGTGTCCAATTGCGAGGGGGCGGGGACACAAATTTTTTCCCTAATTTGACTTCCCCCGTACTCCCCTACTTTGTTATACCACTTTTGACACCTGATTCTGAAAGTCCTAACCAAGATCTTTCTTTTGATACCGAATATACTTGACAAAAAAAATTTTTAAGGGTCACCTCCATATATGGGGAGACCCCCTTAAAAACTTTATAAACTTTTTTTGCATTGGAACTTTGAAAAGGACACCAGTTTTGACCTACCTGCAAAATTGCATGTTTCTAGCTTTAATATTTTCCGAGAAAAACAGCTGTGACATACGTACGGACGGACAGACGGGCAGACTTGTACCGATTTTAGAAGGATTTTGAAATAAAATTTTTTTACAAACTCCTAAAAATGTGTGCGCGTGCACTCTAGTGTTAAATACATCAATGAAATACTATCAATTTAAAAAACCTTTCACAAGACTGTTCGCAAAATATTGTTTATATTCAAACAGCTCATAATATTTTACCCTTCCTATCTATCTATCCATGCACAAGTCATGTAACGTAAGCACATATAATACATATTGCCACTTTAATGTGCAGAATGCCTAATATCCACAAAAGAATCAGTTCCAAGACTCTGTTCCAGTCACAGTTGTGGGAACTTGTTCCAAGTCACATTTAACTGTATCAAACCGAATTTGCGGTGAGTACAATTTCCCGCAACTGTGACTGGAACATCGACTTAAAACGGATTTGGTTCATGATTACAAGTTCCTGTAACTGTGACTTTTTGGAACTGTGACTCCAGGACCGATGAGTACAAGTACTCGTTGTGACTGAATGAAACAGTGACTTAGAACTGATTTGGAAAGTCACATATACGAGAAATTGTACTCATCAGCCAAATCGGTTCTATTAAGTAAAAAGGTGACTTGGGAACAGAGTTGGGCGAAGAGTACAACTTTTGGTGGCAAATCGGTTGCTTGTTGTCACATGATTTTCATCGAGTTTCTTGTTTTCGTGTGCATCTGAAAATAGGTGTTCGCGTGTATGCTAGGCACGTGAATGTACTATCTCTTGTGCTCGGCAATATGAAATGTGACAGTGACTGTTTGGAACCGATAACATGTGCCAACAGTGACAAGCAAATACTCGGTGCCTAGTCACTGTTACCGTAGTATCGGCCCATCCCTACATTTAGTTTCAAGTCGCCTTAAAGAGCATTTTCCTGGTACAGTAGTGATGCAGTATGTTTGTCACTCTGCACATCTGTGTACCTCACCAACTGCCAAGAAGATGCCTAGACCTGTTAGGTGAATCTTCATCATGGTACATGTTAGCTCATCGATCATCGGAGCCGATCTACTTCAGCACTACAGACTACTCGTTGACATCAGAGGAAGAAAGTTCATCGAGCTACCGATTGCAACTTTGGTGGAGGTGAAAACCCTGTCCAGGAATTAACCACTAGTAGTCTCCTCGATATCATCAAGCATCAGAAGCAGATAATAGTATACGAAAATATAAAGCTGCAATGAACATTGGCAAGTGCCAATTTGGACAGAAGAAACTTGGATTCTTGGGGCACATGATATCAGACGAATAAACGCCTTTGCTTGAGAAGACAAAAGTCATATCCACGATCTCAAGTTTCAAGACGTTTCCACTGTTAAAAGCCTTTTCGGGCGTATTGAACTTCTACAAACAACAATTACTAACAATTAACATTCGCTTCAATAGCTGATACCAGGTAGCAAGAACTGAGTTAAGACGGAGGTGGAGTGTACAAACGAAGCATCAGCAGCTTTTGAGAAGTACAAAGTGAATACAAGCAGAGGGTTATTACTTGCGTATCCTTATCCAAGAGCTATCTGGTCCCTGTCCGTCGATGCCCAGATGAAGGACTTGGAACCGTCTTGCATCATCGCATGGAAAACTGAAATGTGCCTCTCGAATTCTTCTCGCGTAAGCTGACTAAAGCCTCGTTTACACGATGACAGTAGCAGTCATGACAATATTGCCATGGCAGTTGACTTCCATGGCATTGTGACAGTACAACGTTTACACGGTGCCGCGACAGTCGTGTTTTTCAATGCACATTCATACGGTGAAATTGAAATTGAATTCGTGTTACGGCTCAATTGAAAAGTGTAAAGCGAAAATATAAGGATAAACGGTAAAATTTAGAATTAAAGTAAAAGTGGAAAAATAAAACTAATATCAAAAATGGAATTAAATTTGTAATTTACTAGTGAAAAAGTGTGTTAAATTTTCTATTTAGGTTACAATATTCGAAAAAAATGCAGGAAGCCGCAGCGCTTGTTGTAGTTGGATCAGTTATAAAAAAAATTATGCGAATCTCGCAAAAAGAAAACCAAAAGAACTTGTTGGACTCGCGAATGGATTCGCAGACGAAACCGCTATGGAGCCCCGGACACTCTAGTGAAGGAACTTTGGTATGAAGACCCGAAAAGTTTTTTCAACTTCTTCCGAATTGAGACAGAAATGTTCGATTCTCTTTTTAAAAAGGTTTGTTGAATCAGATACCTACCTAGAAAGTTGCAATTATATGTATCTATCTATATCTATTTTCAGGTTGGAACCAGGATACAAAAACAAGACACGATTATGAGGAATGCAATACCTGCGACAACGAAATTAGAAATAACTTTGCGCTTTCTCGCCACAGGCGATTCATACGCCAGCCTCCAATATTTATATCGAGTTTCAAAAAGCACTATTTGTGTCTTTATTGAAGATGTATTGGATGCCATTTACGATGTATTAAAAGAATATGCATGAAAAACAATGAAAAATTATATTTAAATGAGATCAAGGTTTTTACACTAAAATTAAATTTAAATACATAATTCATAATTCCGGTTTACAAAAACGAATTAAATTGACTAAAAACTTGTGTTGTATGTTGTTATTTGAATTCGGTCCAATTAGTGAAAAATGTTGTAACACCAGGAACTGTCTCACTGTCACACTCGTTGATGTCTCTGTCCTCCACAGGAATAGTAATATGCTGATGGCTCGCTATATTGTTTACATTTTCACTGGGCGTGCTTGGTGAACCCTGAAAATATGGAGGTGGAGCCAGTGCCTTCATACGGACAGACGTGATTAAATTTTGTATGTCAGCTTGTAGCTGAAGTGCTTCTCTTAGAGGGAGAGCCTGTAGCTGTGACGCTACGTGCTGCCCAAAACAGATGAACTCATCGCTTCGTTGAGATCACTGTGCTACTTCTTGAAGCACTTTTACAGCATTGTCCAACGAGTCTTCCAAATGTGCCTTTTGTGGATTAACCGTTTTTTTCCTTTTCGGTACTGAGCTGCATATTTCTGTTAGACACTCCTCTGAATTATTTGGTCGCTGTTTAGTTGGGCTTGAGCGTGAATGTGCCGGTGTTTCATTTTCCACTGTTGTTAAAACCTCGCTGTCTGTACTATCATGTTGTGTTATATTCTGCAACGAAATTTTTAACAAAAATTTAGCTTGTAATAGATATGTTTATTTTTTTCAGGCACCTAGCTGTGAAGAAGACTGGAAAGAAATAGAAAGAGGGTTCAATAATACATGGAATTTTCCAAGCTGGGTCGGGTGTATCGACGGTAAACACGTCATGATTCAGTGTCCACCTAACTCGAACTCTCTTTACTTTAACTACAAGGGAACCTTTAGCATTGTACTATTGGCTATGGCAGACCATGATTACAACTTCACATTCATTGATGTGGGAAGTTATGGGAGCATTTCGGATGGTGGTATATTTGCAAAATCAAGACTTCGTAGTGCAATTGAAGGAAATAAACTAAATTTGCCTGACAATGCTGAAGTTTTGGGAGACGAAGCATTTCCACTGAGACCATATCTAATGAAACCATATCCGAAGAGTAATGTATTATCATACGAACAAAAGATATTCAATTATAGAATTTGCCGCGCAAGACAAATTGTGGAAAATGCATTCGGAATACTGGCATCCCGATTTCGTGTATTCAGAAGTACAATGCTATTACATCCTTCGAAAGTTGTAAAGATTGTTAAAGCTGCATGTGCTTTGCACAATTGGATCAGGAAAACGCATAAAAAACATAATTATACGGTGGATGTTGAAGACCATTTCACAGGAAACATCATACCTGGTTCATGGCGAGAAAGCAACAACAAACAACAAATACCAAGGGCTTTAATGGATATTGCAGCATCATAACATCGCAACTACCTCTTAGAGGCTAGAGAAAAAAGGAACAACTTTGCCTCTTCTTTTATTGCGGAAGGAGCAGTCACTTGGCAAGATAGAATGATACAGTAACAGTTTTTAGCATGTCAAAATGTCAAAAAAATAAAAAGTTTCTTATATAAGATGAAAATATTATAAAAAATATGTAAGATGAAAATATAATAACAATAAAAGTAACACTTACCAAGTTTGTTTGTGTTTCGTTGGCTTCGTTCTGTCTTAAAAAGCCATCCACAAGGGTGTACCACAATAATCGTGGCTTGTATATTTCACTGCTTCCACTCCCTGTTACATTCGATGCCCTGACTTTCGCTCGTTCCTGGTTGTACGTTCCTCTTATACTTCTTATTTTTTGCCTCAATGCCTTCACCAAGGGAACACCTGAGGCTTCAAGTAGAGCAGCTTCTGCAGCATCCCGTTTCACTCTATTTTTAAAAAATGGACTACTTTTTAGCCACAGGCACTCATATTTTTGGTATTCCTCTATGAATACATAGGTATTCATTGTTGGGCTTAAATTTTCTTCCACTCCACGATTTGCAATTAATAACTAAATCATCTCATTTCTAAATCTCCATCCCTTTGTTTTTTAATATGAACTTTCTCTTTTTTAATCACTTCTTCTATTTTATTTTCAATCTCTTCAAGTTTCTATCAGTTTTGTTTTTAATATTAACTTTGTCTTTTTAATCATTTTTTTGTTTGTCATTTTCAATCACTTTCAAGTCTCTATCACTTTGTTTTTGAATAATAACTTTGCCTTTTTAATCACTTTTTCTGTTTAATCACTTTCACGAATAATCCAACGCAAATTAATACTTATATCTAATCATCTGTCAAATTTTGTGGACATGTAATATACTGTCACAACAATGCGTTTACATGCGACAGTTGATCTTGACAGTACACTAACTCCCACGACAGCACTGCCGCAAAATCAAGACGAGGCTTATATGCGACAGTTGTGTACGACAGTACTGCCATGATCGTAACCATCGTTTACACGGTGACAGTAATCATGACAGTCGCTGTCTTGACAGCAACTGTCGCAATTACTGTCACCGTGTAAACGAGGCTTAACAGCAATGCTACAGCACCTATGACTGCTGCAAACAATTTACCTAAGGGATGGATCAGACTACGACTATATAGTCGCACTACTGTCGCAAGTTACACATGGTTAAATGGAAGCGCGCACACTGCAATTTGCAACGATTTTGACCATGTTGGCAGTCGCAGGAATTTGCGATTTTACCTTAAACTAGTTTAGTAACAAGTCTTTGTGATACTTGCGCAGGCGCACATCGTTTGGACATTTGACGCTGGCATATATGGAAGTTTCTTAGATCGCGCGCAAATGAGTTAGCGCATGTATTCCTGGCAAGGACATACCTTCAAATGAGCATATTGGTTCTTGCATGCCTGAAGTTCCTTTGCAAATTTTGTCGCAGTGTGCTCATATTTGCGTCTAAAAATCACTCGATATGATAGTAAAATTGCAATGTGGCTGAACCCTAAAGCATTTCTGCCACATCCTGAACGGCAGAGTGGCTACGGTGTTTTCGACTACAAATTACTGTAGTTTGCATTCCATCAAAGACCGGAGAAAGCATCACCGAGGCAGCAACATCAACTGGGCTTCATTCAGGGTCGACGCCTGCTACATTTTTGGCTGGAATAATTTGATCGTGCATTGTTTGTCTTGGGTTCGCGCATCCATTTTCTTTTCGATCGCTAGAGTTTTGTTGAGTGGGAAAGGAAAAACTGCCTGGTTCCACTGCACCACTGCATTG
This sequence comes from Odontomyia ornata, assembly GCA_963969285.1. NCBI lineage: Eukaryota > Metazoa > Arthropoda > Insecta > Diptera > Stratiomyidae > Odontomyia > Odontomyia ornata. Next base: position 63,919,250 of record OZ017738.1, on the reverse strand, counting down.
CATCGTCTTCAATGACAAGTTTTTACTTGGTGCACCACTGCAGTTCAGGTCAGTTGTCATCCATATGAGACATAACGTAGCCCTTCCGAGCATACATGTGACTAGAAAGCTCATCAACGATCGATTCTTCTAACCGGCCATAAACGTAGATATCATCAACTTTGTAAGAAGTTGCATGACCTGCCAACGAAATGAGGTCGGAGGTCATGTAAAGTTAAAATTTCAACACTATATTTAGCCAGACACTAGGTTCAAGTACATCATCGACCTAATTGGAGCACTTCCACCAAATGATGATTGATATAACGAAACTTCCATTTTATTTCGCAAAGTGTGTTTTTATTCGTCGTGATCAATTTTCGGCCGTTATTGTTCGGTTTTCCTCAGTGACTGTTTCGCTTAACCTAGAATTTATGTATTTAATCCTTAACTACATTAAAGGATATTTTTTTTTAAAAAGCGTAATTAATATATATTTATATACTTGTATTTCACTGATTAGATTTGAAGGGATTATTTAATCCATTCAAATGTTATTAGTGGAGTTTTAAGTATTTAGTGGAATTTTAAGATTGAGTCATCCCTGCAAATATAATTAGTAGAATTTTAGCAAGGAAATTTTAACTACTCTATTCAGAAAATATCCCACAATATAATTAAGAATTTAGTATATGCGAGGGCAGTCCGACAAATACTTAGTCTCCTTGCCCCATGGTGCTACTTTCGCGATCGAGCTTCAGTTTCAGTCGAATGGCACATGCAGTTTTGTTTTAACCACCGGTAGAAGCGGGCGTGTTTGCGAATCTTAGGAAAATGTGTAAAGAGCAATATCGATTTTTGTTTTTGGAAGGACATCGCACAGCAAAAAGAAAGAGCACTTAGATGCTATGTACGGTTACTCTGCTCCTGCAATAGTGACTATAAATTGGTTTAGTAAGTTTCAACGTGGTCAGACGAAGAGGAAGAAGGAGGGTAAGAAACATTATGCCGGGTGAACTAGCTCTTGATGCTGCTTTGACAACTTAAGAGGAAGTATGTCGATCAATGTTCGAGTGCATTAATCGATTTATAAAAGAATTATACCAACGATACGTGGCAATGAATGATATCAGCAAAATTTTCAAAATTGTTAGAACAAGGTTCATGCTGGAAGCTTCTGACGATGCTCTGGCTGTAGCAGCAGACAATCTGGTACAAAATTACGATAAGTTCGAAAAAGAGCAGGTGCTGCAAGAAATAAAGCGATATCGTAGGTATATAACTTGCACCAATACGAGTCTAGACATCGCTGCCAGCTGGACAGCTCAACAAATCTCACAATTCATAATAAAATTGGACTTCAGTGAATCTTTATCTATCTCTACATTGCTTATACTTCAGTACATCTTGACCATTTGCATCTCAGTTGCAACATGCGACAGAAGTTTTTCCAAACTCAGGCTAATAAAAAGTAACCTTCGATCTACGATGCATCAAGAACAACTGGTCAATCTTTCCATACTTTCAATTGAAAGAAGAGTTTCAAAGGAAATTAATTTCACTGAAATTATTGACTTCTTTGAAATTATTAAAGTAAAATAAAGGCTAGAAAACATGTTAAATAACTCTAGCAAAAACAAAAACGATGTTCAATATTGTTTGTTGTTTCATCTCAAATTTAAATTCAAAGTTGCTTGCTTTTTTAAATCATTATAAGTCATATAAAAACATAAAAAAAAGATTATTATAAAATCAAAACAATTTAAACACTATGACACTAATATCGATTAAAAACTAAGAATTATATCGTGCTTAATCAAATGAAAATTTCAACATATTATACATAAGTTAAGAAAAAGGAGAAAAAAAGTGACCGACTCTGTTGAAACATAGATATATATGCATATATATATATATATATATATATATATATATATATATATATATATATATATATATATATATATATATATATGTATATATATAAATTATAAAACAAAACTTTAACACCAATTTTTCCCTTTTCCTAAATGTACTATAAAACTACATCAACTTTTTTTGGGGGCCTCATATAGATTTTCCGCCCCGGGCCTCTGACAGCCTTAGATCGGCACTGTACGGAAGACATTAGACATTTCAAAAGACCGTGTGTTCCATATCTTGCCATGAAATTTTAAACAAGAGAAAGCTGTCGGCACGATGAGTACCGCGTTTGCTCACTCTGGACAACAAATGCAACCGTGAGACCACTTCAGGGTAGTTTTTCACGCTATTTAAGCGCAATCCTAAGGAACTTCTGCATCTTTTTGAAACTCTTAATGAAACATGGCTCCATTAGTACACACCAAAGACCAAGGAGCAGTCGAAACAGTGAATTTCACCCAGCAAACTTGCTTCAAAGAAGGCGAAGACTGTCCAATCGGATTCACAAGAAGTGATCTGCATCGACTACCTGGAGAAGGGCAAAATGGTCACAGGACTCTACTTTGCCAAATTATTAGGCCAACTCGATGCCAAATTGCAGAAAAAAGGTATCATTTTGCAAAAAAAGTGCTCTTTCGCTATGACAACCAACCGGCTCACACCTCTGCCGTTGCCATGGCCAAATTGGTGGAATTGGGCTACTGCTACCTGATCCACCGTATTTTTCAGATTTGGCCCCGTGGGACTTCTTTATATTTCCAATCTTGAAAATGTCACTCACCGGCAGAAAATTGGGTTGAATGAGGAAGTCATCGCCGTAACGGGGGCCTGCTTTTTAGACCTGGAGAAAACTTATATTTCAGATGGTTTAAAGCAGTTGGAGCATCGGTGGATCATGTATATCGCACTAAGAGGGAGATTATGTTGAGAAATAAATTGACACTTCCCAAAATTTTCGGTTTTCTTTTGTAGGCTAAGTACTTATTGGACCACCCTGTTAAGTACGATTTCTATATTAGTTGAGAGAAAAATTGCTGGAGAAGACCGAGCAAAAATGTTCGGAAATCGATTACAACAAATAAAACCTCACCACGGAAAATTAAAAGAAAGGTTTTTTTTGGGTATTGGAAGAAATTTTTACATAAACTTACTAAAATCGCGACTTACCTGTCCGTCGTCCGTCCGTCTATGCATCACAGCAATCTATTGTGATGAAATTTTGTACGTAGGTCAAAAGCGGTGCCCCACAAAAGGGGCCTCCCCATATAGAGGGTGATCCTTGAAAAACTTTTTTTTCCAAAGTTAGCAAATATGGGTATCAAATGAAAGATCTTAACGAGAGCTTTACAAAACAGGTCTCTAACTAGATGTTTTTGCATAGAGGGGTGCAGAGTGCGGTGAAATGTACGAAATATCATGTCCCCCCCCTCCTCAATCTCGCGATTGGACATCTTTAGACAGAACAATCTGAAAAAAATCGGGAGAGTAAGTCTTTATATGTACAGGGGCTACAAATACCTCAGAAGCCAAAACTCGATCAAATTTGTTAATACTAGTAAATTTTACGAATTCCACGTTTTCATCCATAAAATTGAAAGGGGACCCTTAAATTGTATATTTTCTAATGTCAAACGCATGTTTACCGAAAGTTTCATGAAAATCGAGCAATAAATACCTTAGTTATAGACGATTGAAAATTTATCAACTATACGAACAATTACACGTGATACTGTGTAAATAGACGTTTGCTAAGGGCCCAAATACAGATGTCTAAAGATCTTGATGAACATTTTAGAAATATTTTGTAAAATTGATATGTTATCATGTCTACTCAAACATTGAGGTCAACACATTGAAAATAAAATTGCGGCAAATCAATATATTTAATGACCATAAATTAGTTGATAGGATTTCTGCGAATCTAAAATAATATGGAAACGTTATTAAAAATGCAAGAGTGATAAAAATCATCAAGATGAAACGCAGTGCTTGTAGATAGATGTTCCCAAATTTAATAAATCATCAACATTAAGTTTATTGGAAGTCCATTTGAATATCCTTAAGTATTATTTATGAAGGCAAAATCCTGGTAAAATACAATGAAATATAAAAATATTTAGTAATACCCTGAACTTACGCGATAGGTGGGACTGAGTGATAACCACTCCAGTCGGGGTATCGTTTTAAACATAAATATGTATATATCTATCAATAATTTTTATTGGGGCCGGAAGTTGAACAAAGGATAGAAATATATATAATATATATAAATTATAAAACAAAACTTTAACACCAATTTTTCCCTTTTCCTAAATGTACTATAAAACTACATCAACTTTTTTTGGGGGCCTCATATAGATTTTCCGCCCCGGGCCTCTGACAGCCTTAGATCGGCACTGTACGGAAGACATTAGACATTTCAAAAGACCGTGTGTTCCATATCTTGCCATGAAATTTTAAACAAGAGAAAGCTGTCGGCACGATGAGTACCGCGTTTGCTCACTCTGGACAACAAATGCAACCGTGAGACCACTTCAGGGTAGTTTTTCACGCTATTTAAGCGCAATCCTAAGGAACTTCTGCATCTTTTTGAAACTCTTAATGAAACATGGCTCCATTAGTACACACCAAAGACCAAGGAGCAGTCGAAACAGTGAATTTCACCCAGCAAACTTGCTCCAAAGAAGGCGAAGACTGTCCAATCGGATTCACAAGAAGTGATCTGCATCGACTACCTGGAGAAGGGCAAAATGGTCACAGGACTCTACTTTGCCAAATTATTAGGCCAACTCGATGCCAAATTGCAGAAAAAAGGTATCATTTTGCAAAAAAAGTGCTCTTTCGCTATGACAACCAACCGGCTCACACCTCTGCCGTTGCCATGGCCAAATTGGTGGAATTGGGCTACTGCTACCTGATCCACCGTATTTTTCAGATTTGGCCCCGTGGGACTTCTTTATATTTCCAATCTTGAAAATGTCACTCACCGGCAGAAAATTGGGTTGAATGAGGAAGTCATCGCCGTAACGGGGGCCTGCTTTTTAGACCTGGAGAAAACTTATATTTCAGATGGTTTAAAGCAGTTGGAGCATCGGTGGATCATGTATATCGCACTAAGAGGGAGATTATGTTGAGAAATAAATTGACACTTCCCAAAATTTTCGGTTTTCTTTTGTAGGCTAAGTACTTATTGGACCACCCTGTTAAGTACGATTTCTATATTAGTTGAGAGAAAAATTGCTGGAGAAGACCGAGCAAAAATGTTCGGAAATCGATTACAACAAATAAAACCTCACCACGGAAAATTAAAAGAAAGGTTTTTTTTGGGTATTGGAAGAAATTTTTACATAAACTTACTAAAATCGCGACTTACCTGTCCGTCGTCCGTCCGTCTATGCATCACAGCAATCTATTGTGATGAAATTTTGTACGTAGGTCAAAAGCGGTGCCCCACAAAAGGGGCCTCCCCATATAGAGGGTGATCCTTGAAAAACTTTTTTTTCCAAAGTTAGCAAATATGGGTATCAAATGAAAGATCTTAACGAGAGCTTTACAAAACAGGTCTCTAACTAGATGTTTTTGCATAGAGGGGTGCAGAGTGCGGTGAAATGTACGAAATATCATGTCCCCCCCCTCCTCAATCTCGCGATTGGACATCTTTAGACAGAACAATCTGAAAAAAATCGGGAGAGTAAGTCTTTATATGTACAGGGGCTACAAATACCTCAGAAGCCAAAACTCGATCAAATTTGTTAATACTAGTAAATTTTACGAATTCCACGTTTTCATCCATAAAATTGAAAGGGGACCCTTAAATTGTATATTTTCTAATGTCAAACGCATGTTTACCGAAAGTTTCATGAAAATCGAGCAATAAATACCTTAGTTATAGACGATTGAAAATTTATCAACTATACGAACAATTACACGTGATACTGTGTAAATAGACGTTTGCTAAGGGCCCAAACACAGATGTCTAAAGATCTTGATGAACATTTTAGAAATATTTTGTAAAATTGATATGTTATCATGTCTACTCAAACATTGAGGTCAACACATTGAAAATAAAATTGCGGCAAATCAATATATTTAATGACCATAAATTAGTTGATAGGATTTCTGCGAATCTAAAATAATATGGAAACGTTATTAAAAATGCAAGAGTGATAAAAATCATCAAGATGAAACGCAGTGCTTGTAGATAGATGTTCCCAAATTTAATAAGTCATCAACATTAAGTTTATTGGAAGTCCATTTGAATATCCTTAAGTATTATTTATGAAGGCAAAATCCTGGTAAAATACAATGAAATATAAAAATATTTAGTAATACCCTGAACTTACGCGATAGGTGGGACTGAGTGATAACGACTCCAGTCGGGGTATCGTTTTAAACATTAATATGTATATATCTATCAATAATTTTTATTGGGGCCGGAAGTTGAACAAAGGATAGAAATTGTCTGATAATATCTTAGATTACACAAATGCAAAATCGCCTACGAAAGTTATTTTGATGTATTTAAAGGCTTCATAAGATCTTAAAAAGTATTTTGACGACTCAATGATTTTTTTTCTCTAGCAAAGTTCCCTTGTAACATGTAAATGAATTTATTATTCCTTGTTTTGTAGAAAAAATGCGCTCTGTCTCTATTTCTATGAGCTCATCAATTGTCAGCTCCTGATTATGGGGATCCAGCAGTTCCTGAACGTTACCACTATCCACTAGTTCTATTTAGTTTGTTTGACATTATGTAGTAGTCTTTCAAGTCAAAACTAAACAATACGCAAAAATGTAATAACAAACACGCAATCCGTAGGTAAAAAATAAGTACAGAGCTATCCATTTCGTGGTAGGAAAGCATAACCCTGCCATTTGACATCTGTCAGAATTAAATTTCATCCAAAGCATTTTTTTTAGCTGAAGGTTTACCATTTAACAATATGGATCGTTTAACAGTCAAAAAACACTTAAAATTATTAAATTTTATTATAAAAATGGTGATTCTGCTGTATCAATATTTAGGGTTTTCCGAGCGAATTACGGTCGACATAATCGAGCTATACAGCAAACAATTTCGAACACAGTGAGAAAATTTGAAGAGACTGGATCGGTTACTGATATTACAAGGCCTGTGCATCGTAACATTCGTTCTGCTGAAAATATCGCTGTCGTTGCTCAAAGTGTGGAGGAAGACCTGAATTTGTCGATTTCTGGACGTGCTGAACATTTGGGCTTGTCTTATGGCTCTTTGTGGCGGATTTTGCATTTGGATTTGCATCTCCATCCATACAAAATCCAACTCACTCAAGAACTTAAGCCTCAAGACCATACACAACGCAGAATGTATGCGAATTGGGTGATTGAACACCAAGCCATTGATAACGATTTTTCGAACAAAATTTTCTTTGGTGATGAGGCTCATTTTTTGCTCAGTGGTTACATAAATAAACGGCAATCATATGAGGCTCTCAAAATCTTCAGGTGATCGCAAAAATGCCTTTACATCCGGAAAAAGTGACCGTTTGGTGTGCATTATGGTCTGGTGGTGTTATTGGCCCGTATTTTTTGAAAACGATCAAGGAAGAGCCATTACAGTCAATTCTGACCGCAATGGAGAGAAATTGAAGATTATGATCTAGAGAACATGTGGTTCCAATAGGACGGAGCCACAAGCCACACAACACAGGCTAATCGAGCACTTTTGCAAGAGAAATTTCCAGGACGCGTTACTTCGAGATTGAGTGATGTCCATTGGTCCGCAAGATCCTGTGACCTAACACTTTTGGGTTTGTTTTTATGGGGCTATGCAAAAGATCGTGTTTACGCGAACAATCCTCAAAATCTTGAGCGATTGAAAACCAATATTCGTAAGTTATGGCCGAGATATTGCCGGAAATATGCCGAAAAGTCATTGAAAACTACCCCAAAAAGGATTGAGGGCTGTAAGAGGGCTCATGGAAGACATTTGAATGATGTTGCATTTTTTGTATAATGGTAAGGTTTAATCTTTATATTAACTAAAAAAATTTTTTTCTATCTGAATATTATATGTGTTTTCTTTAGCTTTACTCTCCCAAGCTTTAAATGGATAACCCTATATGTACCGAAAAGTAAATTTTAGCTCGGCGTTGATTCCGCACAATAAAGAAACACAGGTAAGGAATGAACGCGTATCACTAGAGAAATTTTAGCTGTGCATTGATTATGCGTGAAACATCTAAACAAAAGCTTGGGGGCACTGTCTTCAATCGCTGCACACACAGAAAGACAAAGCTCTATGTACGAGTATACAAGTCTGTGATAAGACCTGTGTTATGCTTTGTCCGTGAAACATGGACCCTAACCCAAGCATCCGTAAATATATTGAACGCCTTTGAGTGATGGGTCCTGAGGCGAAAAATCGGAGTGAAGCTGGATGGGGACCAATGTCGAATTCGAAACAACCATGAGTTGTATGAAATTTTTGACGGGCCGGAGGTCTCAACAAGACTAAGGAAGCTGAAATGGGCTGGCCACATGGATCGTATGGACGAACAACGGATATTCAAAAAGTTATTCGTTGTGAGAACTGAAGGCTTGAGACCAGTGAGGAAACCGAGAAAACGCTGGACTGATTGGATAGATGCAGAAAGTTTATCGCTGTTTGAATTTTGAAATTGGAGGGCGCGGTTAATGGACCGAGACAGTTGGAGGTGCTGTTTGCAGGAAGTGAAAGCCCGAGAAGGTCTGTAGTGCTACGAAGAAGAAGAAGTCTAAAATCGAGTGTGTTGCAATTGTTTGACGCTCAAACAAGAGACAACGCGACAGAGTTTGAAAATTGCGTAATTATGGGGTAGCGCAAGTTAAGGTACGAGTATTATAGTTTGCGATTATTATCAGAAGAATATACTTATAGCGATTTATCTTTTAAATTGTTATCAATGGAACAATCTTTCTACATACTCGATATTTTGATTATTTATACAATCCAGAGAATTGATTGCTAGAGTATAACTACTCTTATAGGAGTGGTATTTTAAATTCAATTGAAAAATTAATGGCTTACTGCTTAACAATCTAATGATCAAATATTAAAAGGAAACGATGAAAGCATTATTATGCCAGCTGAACATTTGACATTAAATTGGTATAATGAAATTGATTTTGAATTGCATTTGACCACATTTGGCTATACTATGTGTTTTAATTAAAATAATTTAACTAACATTGCAGGTGCATTTATTTGAAAGCATATGGAATAAACTTATCATGTAACGAATATTCTATTTAAAACACGTTCCATAGTTTAAAACTAATCTTATTTTTCCACAAAACAATCTAATTCAATATTCGATTCATGTAAACGATTATCAGCCATTTTAGAATTATTGACTTCAATAGTATCGGCACCATCTGTTACCTACTCCAAATCCAATTCCTGAGAGAGAGCAGGTGACGAGGCTTCAATATTGTGAAAAACATTTATTAAAATTTATAGGATTCGATAAGCGAGTGAAGGCAAAATTGTACGGACATGTCTACTCTAATTCAATTTAGTGTTGATTACATACTCGTATTTGGTTACTTGTTACATTATTCAGGGATTTTAAAATCTCTCGAATTGGTATAGGAAATTTGAATTTCAGCATTTTTTTTTGAAAAGTTCAATATTTTCTTGTTAACAGGCAGCAATGGTGCTGGTACGTAAATATTTCTAAAGAAAACTTAGATACCACCGTAGACGCTGCGTATATTAACAGTTTATTCTTTCGGATGGTGCAAATAGGTCAAGTGTGTATCGTTTCACAATGGTTTAGTAATGTTGTTTGTTACAGCATTTATTTTTTTCGTTTTCAGAAACAGAAATAATTTGATCTGCAGCTGAAATATTCAACCATCAAAGTATCTTTTGACAGAATCATTTGCCTGGATAGTCTTTTTGTAACTTTTCTGTAAATTTGATTAATTTTTACGGTTTTTTAGTGTATTACAAAACCCTGTTGAAATTGCGACCTCTTTGCCCGCCTGTCTATCAGTCCGTTTGGCCGAGTTATTGCAGCCTTTCGCCAAAAATATGGTAAGCACCAAACATGGTACCTGGATTTAAAAGTGGTAAATCTTAAACCTTTTTTTTACCAGGGATGGTTATATGGGGTATCAAATGAGAGATCATTATATCTTTCCAGTCTTAAAATAGTTTAATTAAAAAAATTATCCGTAGATATATTTTAATTGAGTTGCATTAATTTTTACTATAACGAAATACAAAGCCCTATTGAAATCTAGACACGTGTCCGGCTGTCTTTCCGTCCGTCCGTCTGTATATCGCAGCAGCTTTTTCCAAAACTATAGAGGCTACTGCCAGGAAACTTTGTACAAACATCAGAAATGGTGACATTTTGAATGTTTTGGGGTGAACAATTATTCGGAGAGTGCCTAATATAGGGAGGTGACCCTTCATAAAAAAAATGTTCACCATTGGTAGTCATGTTGGTTGTCATGTGGAAGGGTTCAATGGGATATTTTCAAAACAAGTGTTAAAATTACTTTGACAGTACCAAGAAGTGCACAAAAAGGGGAACTGTATGAAATTTTCACGAGCCCTTCCTCGTGATTGGGCACTCATCATTCGAAAAGTCTAAAAAAATTATGAAAGTCGGTCTTTATGAGTACAATAGCAACAAATACGTCAATGTCGAAATTCAGTCACCTTTGCTTTTAATAGCATGATTTATTAATTTTACATTTTCTCTAATAAACTCGTAACGCTACACTTAAATTCAATCAAATTTGAATCAAAAATGTATGTATATGAAGTTGACCAGCGTTTAAAGTTTTAAAAAGATCGAATAATACTTAACGAAGTTATAGCGGTTTGAATTTTCCTGTATCACTATGGATCAATATGACTTGCTTTAGTATCGAACCATATGGTTATGGAACATTTTGCTCTTTTTGCCGACTAAGAGACTGCAGGGAACGATTTGTATGAAAATTTTAGGAACTATTTATATGCATCATGAATATTTCCAGAATTTGTTCAATGGCCAGCATTAGTAAATTTAAAACGAAATGACGGCTGTTTTATGGAATATGGAATAAATTTGAGTTATTTTTCCCCAACTTCAGCATTTAAAGTACATGCTTTGAACGCTTGATTGAATTTATCAATTAATAGCTGAAGATAAGCATCCACAATTTATAGGTGAAACAAATTGAATTAGTAAGAGAGTTCCCCTATCAGAAAGGCTACGTAGCCATCTAAGTATTTGACATAAGTTTTCCAATGGCATGGATTGATGACTTGAATCAAGCATTCAATTCTTGTATAAGATATTATTCAAATGTATCCAAAAGGTACAGAATTTCATTCACAAGTAAATAGCAGCCGCCATTTCATTTCAGCTAAGATAATTTTCTTTCGAAGGCATTCAGTACGTTTGCTGCTACTGAGGTTAGGGTCATGTTTCACACCCATAATACAGCACCGGTCTTATCACAGATTTGTATACTTGGAGCTTTGATTTCCTGTGTTTGCAGCTGGTCTTCAAGATCGTCAAAACTGAATAAAGTATTTTATTTGCGAGCTATATTCTTCGGCGTACATCATCTCTTTCATTACCGGTTTTCGTTGTCTTGGTACCTAATTATACATATTTGTCCACATTTTCGATATTTTATTCGCCAAGTGAGATATTTTGGGTGTTTGAATAATTTTCTCTCGACTGCGTCTTGAGCTTTGTTTTATTTTCATTGATTTGTAGCCCTACTAGTTTTGCTTCGCAATTGAGTTTCAGGAAAAGTCCTTTAATGGCTGTTAGCGAAACTGACAAAATACTGATGTTGTCCGCGTAGACTATCAATTAGCTCGATTTGTATATCGATAGGTAGCTTCCTGATGACATATTCCAGAGCCAAATTGAAAAGTGAAGAGACCAGCGCATCTTCCTGATTTAGTCCGATATTTGCCGGGGGTGAGCTGGTAATTGATGCGGACTTGGGAGGTTGTTGACGTCCTTGTCATTTTAATAAGATGAACTAATTTGGCTGGGATACCAAAGCAAAGCATTAACGATCCTCAGGATTTACCATTAATTTGAATTCTTTAGATGTTGCTTAAGTCTTTCCTCAAAAAAAGAGTTTGATTTTTTCACAGTTTCTGGAAGATTAGTATATATATACGCAGAGCATCATTTGTTGCATAGTTCTTTAGTTGATCATCTGGTGTAAGGTATTACAAAATTGGTCGCATTCTTTTAATTATATGGATTTATTGGTGCTATTATAAACCAGTTTTGTTCCAATTCACTAAATTTTAGACATTTGCAAATAAACCATAGTAATGATTTGACTGAAGGTGAATGCATCGGTCCATTCATAAACTTGTCTTGTTGGAGCGAAAATTGGAAGATTAGAATATTTGTATAGGCTTTAGTTAGCATTCTGAATATCATATTAAATTACCACCGTATAATGTAGTTTTGCCAGTACAAATGCATTTAATATAAGTTTCTTTATATGTATTGGAAAATTTCCATATCTTCTCAACATTCCTACCATTAGTGCTTTCTGTCTCCTCAAATTATTTAGGTGTGGCACCCATACTAAACATTGATCTATAGTAAGACCATGATATTTAATTTCTAGCACTCTTTACAATTTTTCGCCGCTAATTTTTAGGTCAACTTCTATGTCTTCCTTATTCTTCTGTTTAAAAAAAATATATTTTGTCTTTGTGGTATTCAATTTTAGCTTGTTTTCGATAAACCATGAACGATTATTTTCTAGATTCTCGTTGACGATATTCTCCATGGTAACTTTATCATGTCCCGGATAACGATCTACAGTATCTTCAGCATATAATGCAAGGTTACCTTTCAATTAACATATATTCAAATTATTAGTATATAGTAAAAACGAAGTTGTACCAAGTATGGAGCTTTAAGGAGCACCTCCAGCCGTTCCTGGACGAGAAAGCTCATTCGCCATTTTAGCACTGTAATCACCCGGAATTATTTATGTGTCCTTTGTAGGCAATGAGTCGACTAGTCTTTTCAGGTTATTGTAGAACGTTTTCTTCATTTCTCTGTTCTTTTCTTCGGTCAGGGGGAATTTTGAAAAATCTCGTTTTGATACGAATCGCGCACAACCTTTCAATGAGTGCCTTAAAATCAGTAAGGTGCAATTTAAACTCCCTATCTTCAACGAAAGCCACTCCGGATTCTCACTTCCCAGCAGGTTTCTCACTTTTGAATAATGTATGCAATCTCATATCATTCCAATTGAATTCATTTGCTGAATTGCCAGTATGTTTAATTTATATATACTGACTGGCATATTGTAAAAGGTCTTAAACAGCCATACGCCTTGTATTGGTTGCGAGGTCATTGCCGCAGATCCAATCCATTCTGGGGCTCAGTAGCAGATTTTGAAACAATGTATTATTCAGGGACAAGGAGCTAACCCATCGCCCACCTACATTCCGGCGGCATGGTTATCACTTTCAATTCCTTTATCAGGCGTGGAAGACTCACCTTCACCCTCTTACGTCACCACAAAGTGCGTGTAAGTTGGGGTTAGTAGTAGAGCTATACGTGTATTTGCAGCTATTAGCATTTCTCGGCATTTAGTGTTCCATTATTGGGGAACCAGTAAACCCAATGTGCGACCCCGAGGCCATTTACTACCATTTGGTCGTGGGATTTAGGATGAAGCATCATAGAAGGTGGGTCAGGGGAGACAAGGGATCCCTTTTCCTTTCTTAAATGGACTTGCGACCCTCTGTGGTGGAGTTTTTCAAATTAAATGCTTTTATTTTTTTCTTGAAGAGCCATCGGTCCCTGCTTTATTGTGTAAGCAAGCACATTTTGACACCTTTTGAGCCATCTTCAGTGTCTCAAGGATGGCTTTACATAGGTGGGCTATGCAGCTGGCCTTAGGTCAGGCTAATAAGGAGGATATCAGATTTTTTTTTGTCTTTTGGGTTGTTGGATATCTATTTTGCTGATTTATCTGGTTTCCGTTTTCATCGCAGATTGTGGACTAGTACTGAGAAAATTGCGTCAAAATTTGTAATAAGCTATTCGTTGACAATTTTACCATCTGTCTTTCTATTTATTTGTAAAAATTATTTGAATGTAGGTACTTAATTGAATTACATCAACAATTTTTCTGGAAAAATTATTGGAGAAAATAAACGTTAGAAGGAGGTGGTTTTTGATGTGTGTACTACATAAAATCTCATCAAGCCATCACACTTTAGACACTCATGGATAATGGAAACGACGATGCTTAGATGTGAGAGAATGTTCTTGTAACTACGAGGTAAATTTTCTCCTATAAGTACTTGTCTGTACTAAACTTTTTATTGATCACTCGACTCTTTTTACATCAATTTAATGTAACTGTATACGCTTAATTATTGGATTTGTATAAGCAGAATGCATTTGAATAATTCTCTCACCTCGAAGCATGGTGGCTGCCATGACCCGTGTGTATGAAGTGTGATATCCTGATGAGACTTTATTTAGTATACACGTATAAACCACATTCTTTAAATATTTTTCTTATTTTATAATTTTCCAGAAAAATTATTAATGCAACTTAATTTAGTGCCTTCATACAAACAATTTTCACAAGTAATTTGAAGCTATTGGAGTCATCCAAAAAACGACATCAATGCCCGTACGATGCAATATAAAGCACATCAACGTATGGATTTACATTAAGTTGATTTAAAAAAGGTCAACTGATCAATGAAAAATGTCTTTTTTAAGGTTTTGTAAAATAATTTTACAAAACCCTACTAAAATTGCGTCCTGTCTGTCCGTCTGTCCGTCTGTCTGTCCGTCCGTGTGTCACAGCAGTTTTTCTCAGAAACTACTTAAGCTAGAAACATCAAATTTTGTATGTAGGTGTAAAGTGTTGTTTTGTTTAAAGTTCAGTTACAAAAAAATTTTGTAAGGTATTTAAGGGGGGTCTCCCCATGTAGGGGAGTGACCCCCCGAAAAAAAAATTTCATTGAAAGTAGCCGATATGGGTATCAAATGAAAGGTCTTGATGAGAACTTTTCAAAACAGGTCTTAATTTGGCAAAGTTTGCTTCGAGGGGCGCACAGGGAGGGGAAATACACGAAAAATTTGTGTCCCCCCCCTCGCGATTGGACACCTGTGATCCGAAAAATCTGAAAAAAATCAGGAATGTAGACCTTGGTGAGTACAATAACAACAAATACATGAAAAGTCGCAATTCACTCAACTTTGTTAGTAATAGTATGGTTTATCGATTTTATGTTTTCTTGAATAAAATCTTAACGGTACCCTTAAATTCAATGAAATTCAGTACACAGATGACTATTTATAAGACTGATCTATTCTGAAAGTTTCATAAAGATCGAATCATATTTAGCGAAGTTATAGCGGTTTGAATTTTCCTGTATTACTATGGAACAATATGCGCTGCATTTATTACTATGCCAACATATGGCTATAGAACAACATGCGCTTTTTACCGACTCAGACACTACAGTTTTGCTAGGATTTGCATGAAAATTTCAGGAATGATAGGTGTCATGTAGATTTTTGAGAATCGGTTCAGCTAGTGGTATCAGTAATCGTAAAACAAAATAGTGGCTGTTTTAAATGCGAAGATTGGATAATTTTGAGTTATTTTTTCCCAACTTCAACGTTTAAGGTGCATGCTTTGAACACTTGATTCAATTCAATGAATGACTGAAAATGAGTACCTACAATTGATGCTCATAAGTGAAACAAGTCAAGGAGGCGGGAGGGAGCTTCTAGCAAAAGGGTTTTGAAACCATTCCAGGATTCGAACAAGTTGTGTTTCCTCCCCCGCGGATGGACATCTGAAATAATTATCAAGGGAAAAATTTATGAGTATAACAAGAACAAAAACCTCAGAAGTCGAAATTCATTCAATTTTGTTAAAAATAGTATGATCTTCGTATTTCATATTTTCTCCAATAAAATCGTCTTTGACATGTTTCTTGATTTGATTCAATCTGGTGACTGCATTTTGTAAATTGAATACAAAACCTTCTGACCTGAGCGTAGGTCTGTTTACCCAACTTGTTTGTCTATATATTTGCTTTGTTTGCCTAACAATGTTATAGAGTTTGTCATGGTGTCAGATTCATGTCCGTGATTTTGTATGTGCGTCACATAATTGAAGTCTGCCTTGTATTTATAAGAAAGATCGTAGTAGCTCTTTGCAGTTTGTCCTAGTTATCCTTCCTATATATACCATGTGGCAGCCCTCGCATGTCCGTTTATATATGCCTCTGTCCTCATATATTGACGTGTCATTCAGTTTTTGCTTCAGTTTATTTCCAATGTTATTTCTAGTGAAATTGTGTTAATGAATGTCCGTGAAGGACTACAGCGATGGTCTGCTGCCTTGGCGAAAGAGGATGGTGAGATCCGATGCGTGAATGCGTTGGCAGGCTAGCGTTGCCGTGTCGTGGGCGTGTTCTTTTCCCCAGCACAAAGCCTCACTACAAAAAAATTTCGCATTCACAAAATAAAGGGGTCGAATGCTGATCGACTGGCTTCGAGATCGAGGCAACCTACAAGGGATTGAAATTGCTGTTCCAAGAACAAATTAGGCCTGGAGGAAACTGACAAACTTAAGAGAATTTGTCGTTACCGACGAAACGTATGGCCCACAAATGAGAGTGGGGGATGCAGGTGGAAGCGGTGCCCCCTCGCACCCTCCCAACCGGATCAAGATCCAAATGTAGACGTGGCCATATATTTCCCACGTGAGTGAAAAGCTTATACAAACATAATTTGCATGAATTTTTCCATCAAATGAGAAATATAAGCGTGGCCAATTTATGTTATAGTACTATACAATGTAATCACATAATATTATACCATAAAAGGGCACGTGAGCAGAAGACCACTCTACCCGGGCAAGAGCCCCTACAACGCAATAGAAGGGAGGAGCATGCCAGATGGCTACCTCGCTTCAGTGGAGGGGCCTGCCATCGTTGCGGGTCCCATACCCGGTCAGGGTTAATGAAAGGAAAGACTGTGTTTTGTTGCTCTACCAGCTCAAAATTTTTTGTTTATAAGACTTTCGCCTTCAAAAAACTATAAAACTGTATTGTACAATTTAAAGCAAACTTATTTAAAAGCAATTCTTTTTTTTTCTTATTTGATAATTAAAGATAAAGCTAGCTTCAAAAACTTCTTCCACTCTTTCACGTTTAACTCTTTTGTTTTAATTTGCTACAAAACTTGTATCATTGCTTGAGGCCAAAATGCTATCTAGGTACCCTCATGAAAATAATTTACGTTACAATCTGATTTTTTTTTTGTGGTGGAATGATTTAGTCAAAATTTTCCCCTTTGTTTTCCTTTTCGTATTAAATAAATTTATTAAAATATAATTTCTATCTCAAACAACATTTTCCCCCCTTTTTTCGTTTTTATATTAAATAAATTTATTAAAACAAAATTTCTATTTACCCGAACAAACCATATAAAAATTTTTTAAAAATTTTAAAAATGTATGATATGTATTAAAATAGAATAAAACAAGTTGAGCAAGCAGGAGAGTGCTCCTACCAGAAGGTCTTTGTAAACATTCTAGGGTTAGAAGCAAGTTTTCTAATGGCGTGAATCGATAACTTGAATTATTCATCCAATACTTAGATATGAAATCGTTCAAATTTATACAAAAGATGCACAGTTTCTTTCATAAGCACAGTGCAGCCGCCATTTTAATCTAGCTTAAATGATTTTTCTGAATGTTTGGCCGATTGAACATGTTCAAGTTAAACACTATTCCTTAAATTTTCATGAAAATTGAAAGAAAATAAAAGTACCTCAGTCAATTTTAAATATATATAGGGTTTTCCAATAAGAGGTGTTATTTTGAATAGATCTTCTGATTTAACATCTTGCGACTTCTTCCTTTGGAGCCACGTGATAGAGAAGGCCTATGCCAATAGCCCAGCGTCAATTCAAGATCTCAAAGATGAAATTCGTGAGGCTATCGAGGACAAAGGGCAGCCACTTTGCGATTTGGTTATGGAAAATTTCATGAAGAGGATATGGTCCTGTAAGCGTGTCGTAGTAGTTATTTGCCCAATATTAGTTATCGCTATCAACGGCATATCTTCTTCTTTATAATGAACTAAACATTCGATCATTTATTTTAAAAAATGGCATTTTTCTTTTAATATCAAAATAACACCTCTTATTGGAAAGCCCTATATGAACCATAAACACATAGTATTTATTTATTTATTTAAATTCCATTTAACAGATAAAAATTATCCAATTACAAAATGGAACAAAACAAACAGAAAAGAAGATTAATGAAAATTAGAATTAAGTGTTAAAGTTAATATAAAAAAGAAATTCAATGGTACTAACAACAATAAATATGCGTGTAAAATTAAATTAAAGCACACAAAAAAAAGAAAATAAAGTCTAATATTTACTCCAGTTGAGCTTTCAGAATCAGGCTTCTTAACCTCAATTTAAAAACTAGGTATGAGTCGGAAAAAGGACCAAGCTCAAGCCTATCATGATTCCTTACCATTCGTATAATAGGAGAGTGAAAATATACATTTGTATGGGCATACGGTGGCACGAAAAAATTGTTTGCCCGAGAAGAACGCGATGATTGACGAAGACGTAGGTCTGCAAGCAATGTTAATGAAACGTGTTATCGTTGTTGTAATTCCATATAATTGAAATGACTATAACTCACTTGATTATGATTCGATCTCGATTAAATTTTTTGAACATATATATTTTATGTCAATCTATATATTTCAAGAAGTTTAAAGGTACCGTTTTGATTTTATGGGCGAAAATGTAAAATCTACAAATCATACTATTATTAACAAAGTTGAGCGAATTTCAATTTCTAAGGTATTTGTTGCCCTTGTACTCATGCGTGATAATTTTCAGACTTTTCGGCTCAAAGGTGTCCAATCGCGAGGGGGGGGGGGGGGGGGGTACACAAATTTTGGGTACATTTTGCCTTGCCGTGGACCCCCTAATTCATCAAATGATTTTTTTTATTTCAGATTCTAAAAGTTCTAATTAAGACCTTTCGTAAGATACCCCACTCGACTACCTTTGATTAAAAAAAATTTTTAAGGGCCAATTCATTATTAGGGGGGACCCCCCTTAAACATTTTTTAAATTTTTGTCAAGGCCTTAACTTTTGAGAGATCATCACTTCTGACCTTTTCACAAAGCTTGAGCATCCTAGCTGCTACAGTTTCGGAGAAAATCAGCTGTGACGCACGGACAGACGGACAGACGGACAGACGGATGGACGGACAGACGGACGGACAGATGGACAGACAGGTCGCGAAACTAGTAGGTCTTTGTAAAAAATTTTTTTACAAAGACCTAAAAACGGTACTCACCGGCACCCTCGACGAGCGCTCGTTGACGATGTAGTGATGGCTGTAATCGATTTTTTTGCACAAATTCTTCTGAAATTCAACATTCATGCAGTAAAATTATTGACTAAAGTGTAGCTCTGTTCCAGTAGAGGGCATTAAGGTGCGTAAGATTCCATAAAATGGCCTAAGAATATTGCCTGTTATTTCAGCTCCATGCCAACAGTATGCGCTTAAACGGTGACACAAAACTAATGGATTTCACCAGTTCTAATATATTAGCTTTAGCTCAAATTAGAGGCTGCATTTTTGATCAAAGTTTCCTAAAATATCTTCAATATCTTTGATATTATGTTCACTAAATGATACATATAGGTTATTAATAGGAGGTTCTTCTTTAAACCTATTATTTACTATGGGATGCATATCCTGGTAGACGTTTAGACATTTTTTTATTAGACGCGTAGCGGTGATACGTTTAGTACAAAACCGTTCTGACAGAAGAGCATTTCTCGTTACTTGACTTTTTTTTACTTTTAATCCTTATAGAAACGAGGGAAATGCAAGTAACCGTGTATTACTTTAGGCAAAAATGTAAAAGTTCCTTAAAATTACACATTTTCTACATCTCAAAGCTGATTCTTTTATCTTTCAACTAAATATTGATAATTATTAACTGGAGCTCCATTTCACTCTTAATAAATATCCGATCATTTAATACCGACACAATTCGCCAACGGTTGTTTAAACTTTTGAAGCCGATATTTACAAAAACATGCTAGGTCTTGCATACAGGTCGATATAATCGTATGGTTTATTTTATGTTATAAGCTGCAAAGTAAACTGTTTCGAGACCTTGTCTATTGAATCACTTTAAATGGATGGAAAAAGGGCTTATGATACTTCCGATTGCCTTTTTGATGTTCTACTGAACAATAATACACTTGTCTGCAATTGGAGTACTTCGATTTAGATGAAACACTGCACACTTTACATGTTTCACTTGAGCTTATTTCGTTGTTAACCATTTTTATTCAAAATTCAACTAATTGTTCAAACCGAAACACTACAATGTGTTAACTAACTTTAAATTGCCGCAATAATGAACTAATGGATTTACGATTGCAAACTTCTTAAGATGCTTCAAATCGCTTGAGGCTTCCGAAACCTCCGTGGTTGTAATTCTAATCGCGCACTCGTAGTCAATTGCATACCCGTCCGCTTCTTTCACGGTGTTTACGATTGAATTTAATGATTTTAATTTCTCGCGGGATCCACACTGGTTGGCGATTTCAAGCAGGGTCCCCTCTTTTCTGTCCGTCGTCCAGCTCATTTCCAAGCTGCTAGCTCAGGCACATTTGATTGCATTCGCCAATGCAATACTTGGATGTGATGAACGAAATCATGTCCGGAAATTTCATTTGCAGATTGAAATTTTAAAATTTAGCCGAAGTAAAAAAAAATTAAAAAGATTTTAAACAATAATAAAAAGTTAAATATCATAAAGAATATAATTGAAAGGAAACGTTTAAATTTAATATAGAAGAAAACGATATAAAACCTACATTTCATAACAATAACTAAAAATATTTTATAATTTGCAACCATGAATGGAAGTGACGGAATTTTTTTCAAATCTGCAATTAAAATTTTGGATTAGTGTTATGAAGATTCTCGAACAGTTTGTTTGTGAGACTGCTCGATTACTACATATTGTTGTTAGTTTTAGAAGTAGTTTGCAGTTTGCACTTCAAAAGGGAGTTTAATAGTTGTTAACAAAATCCACTATTGGTCGTTCTTGTGGATCTTAGTCAGTTGGTGTTCTTTTTAGGGTTTTGTACTAAAATACAAAACCCTATTGCAATCACGACCTGTGTCCGTCTGTCCGTCCGTCATTCCGTCTGTATGTCACAGCACTTTTTTTCCGAAACTATAGAGGCTACAGCCATGAAACTTTGTGGAAAGGTCAGAACAACATATTGTTGTTAGTTTTAGAAGCAGTTTGCAGTTTGCACTTCAAAAGGGAGTTTAATAGTTGTTAACAAAATCCACTATTGGTCGTTCTTGTGGATCTTAGTCAGTTGGTGTTCTTTTTAGGGTTTTGTACTAAAATACAAAACCCTATTGCAATCACGACCTGTGTGCGTCTGTCCGTCCGTCATTCCGTCTGTATGTCACAGCACTTTTTTTCCGAAACTATAGAGGCTACAGCCATGAAACTTTGTGGAAAGGTCAGAAGTGGCGACTTCTTGAAAGTTCATGGGTGGAAAACTTTTTCAAAGGGGTTTAAGGGGGGTCTCCCCATATAGGGAGTTGACCCCTCAAAAAAAAATTTCACCATTGGTATTCGAGTAGGGGGTCATTGGAAAGGTCTCAATGAGGTCTTTTCAAAACAAGTCTTAAAATTGCCTTATGAATGCTGAGGGGGCAGGGGAAGGGGAAATGTAGGAACATTTCGCGTACCCCCCTCGCGATTGAACACCTTCCATCCGAAAAATCTGAAAAAAATCATGAATGTAGGTCTTGATGAGTACAACACCAACAAATACATGAGAAGTCGAAATTCACTCAACTTTGTTAGTAATAGTATGATTTATCGATTTTATGTTTTCTTGAATAAAATCTAAATGGTACCCTTAAATTCAATAAAATTCTGCACAAAGATGACTATTAATAAGATTGATCTTTTCTGTAAGTTTCATAAAGATCGAATAGTATTTGATGAAGTTATAGCGGTTTGAATATTCCTGTATTACTATGGAATAATATGCCCTGTATTACTATGGAAACAAATGGCTATGGAGCCATATGCGCTTTTTACCGACTTAGACACTACAGCTTTGCTAGGATTTGCATGAAAACTGCTGGAATGATAGGTATCATGGAAATGAGTACATATGATTGAAACAAGTCGAAGAGGCAGGAGAGAGTTCCTAACAAAAGAGCTTTGTAACCATTCTAGGATTCGAAAAAACAGGCCATGAATCGATGATTACAGTACAGAGGAGTTGCCCCTGAAAAAAATTCATGAAAGGTAGCCGATATGAGTATCAACTGAAATTTCTCTATGAGAGCTTTTTAAAACAATTCTTAAACTTACCGTTTTTGCTTCAGTGGAGGCACAGGGGGGAAATACATTAAAATGTGTTTCCCCCCTTGCAAATCGACACCCGTGATATAAAAAATCTGAAAAAATTATCAAGGGAGATATTTATGGGTATAACTATAACAAATACCTCAGAAGTCAAAATTCGTTCAACTTTGTTAATAATAGTATGATCCTCGAATTTCACATTTTCTCCAATAAAATCGTCTTTGTCATGTTTCTTGATTTTATTTGATGCTGGTTACTGCATTTTGTAAGGTGAGTACAAAACCCTTCTGACATAAGCATAGGTCTGTCTACCAAACTTGTTTTTTGTTTGTTCCATGTTATAAGTTTGTCAATTTTATGTTGTTTGAATCCATTATTACCAGCTTTCCTTTTAATATTGTTTGGTTCGTTCGAGCAGTTAGAAGGAGTTATGGGGATGAAATGGAGTCTCTGCATCATTGATCTACATGCTACTTGTTTATGTTGTGTGGGGTGATTAGATGTTAGTGCATGGTATCAGTTGTGGTTGATTTTTTGTATCTTTTGCAGTCTAATCATGTTTGTTTGTATATCATCCATACATGTAAGTCGGTCATCTTGTTTATTTTGTTGTTAGTAAATAGTAATGAAAGAGTGTTTGTAGAATGTCACATTAAAATTTTAAGAATTATGGATATAAAGACTTCTTCTAGAGGTAATAAGAATATTTATTTTATTATTGAGAATATTAGGTGTCCCATACGCAAGCCGTGCTTTGTAACGTAAATATGTGTTATTATTGAACATAAAGTAGTTCTGGTTAGTTGTGGTTTTTATGGAAATTGTTGGCTATTGAATGAAATATTTTCTTTTAATATGGTCACCAACAGGTATAGACGTGTAGAAGTTTGTGATATATAGTGATAAAAGTCGATAAGTGTCTGTCAATATTAAAGAGATGGTAGAGCTCGCTTAATTGCAGCTGTTCCATGATGCGTGTTTCTATTTAAGGTGCATGAAATCAGCCAGTATTGTTGCCAAGTATTATACAAATTCATATACAGAAATAAGGCAGTAATTGACAACAAGGTGGATTGGAATATTGGGTTTATGAAGCTTAGGTTATGGTTTAAGGAGTGGTGCGGTTAGGTTTGGGTTTATGTAGCGGTGCTTAGTAATGGGACGGATGATGGATGGAGAATTTGCTATAGCGGTACGTAAATCTGCTTGGAACTTATTGGGTGGGTCTTTCAGATTAATAAAATCTATAGTTTTTCGGAAGCAATCTATCATTTTTAGGATCACCGTTGTATGTCCTTTGTCCACCTTTGTCACTTGTAGTACGTGATCCGTAAGTTTTTATTGAATGTGCTTTAATACAATATTTCATTACTATTGTGGAAATCAGTTTTGCTTATTCTAGTACATATTTTTGTGGAATATTTACTTCAGTGTCTTGTATTTGTGTTTTTCCTGTGGCAGTTTGTTAGTAGCATGTTAAAAAATTGACAGTTTAATTCTTCGTTCTCTTTATGCTAGGGTCCAGAGATATACACAGGAAAAATAAGCATCGTATCAACAAATCACTCATCAAACTTGTGGTAAAGTACAAGTGTGAAGTCTGAGCCCTAGCGGCCGATTTCAAAAAGGCTTGGGCGTGTTCGAAAAGAAAAATCTTTGGCATCATGAGGAAGCGACTTAATGGAGACTTTGTCACAAATTAGAGTTTTATGACGGTTCACCTAAATCCTTATGCAAAAAATTCGCATACAAATGAGTTAAACAAGTACAAAAATGGAGGAAAGTTGGCTCATTATAGAAAAAAAACACAAGGGAATCATTCCTTTAGAAAAAGTGGAAGTGATGATAAGACTTAATCGACGCTAACAGCAGTGCCGTACTAGACATAGCAAATTGGTGAGTGAAGTCACAGAACCGCGACGATTGGATGACTTTAGTACTGAAGCCTTGAATTGGGCTGTTGTACTCCAGGTAATAGAACTCGTTGTATACAATTTCAATAGGGTTTGTTATGTAGAGAAGATCAATCCAATTAATTCTTATCATGAAAACTCAATATAATTTTGCCATTACGAATAATATTAAAAATACGGTAAATTTCTTTTGTAAGTAACTTTTATCTACCAAACATTTTATGTATTTAAGTTCTTTTAAAAAGGACCGAGCGATCGATGAAAAGTTTAAGACATAAAAGAGATTTGTCTGGCTGGTGTTGCAAATTAGGATTTTTCATTAGTTACGTAGCGAAGGTTTCTGTGTGTCATAGATTGAGTACAAAGCTTTTCTGACAGGAGCGTAATCCTGTCGGCTCAACTCAGTTGAGTATATTTATGAAGATTTCTGCGCTATAATATTAATATTTCTAAAAACTTTTAAAATACTTTGCATATGCATTCATTTAAACTTAAAGAAATTTTCTAGGCTACCAATCCTGTACTACACCACCTACATATTCAAACAAAACTAAGAGAGAGTATTTGCCTTAGTGCTAACATTCGCCCCATCTCTCCTTCCTTAATTTGCTATAATATAAGCGGTATAGGAAAAGAGCATTACGATTGTTCAAGGATATTTTTCGTATGAATAAAACAAAAGGAGACAAGTCTTAAATGTAACATTCAATTCTTCCCTTGTTCCATAATCACATGCAATAATTGGAACGTCGTCTAACATAACGGTACATTGCTTGGTCGTTTTTGCCATTGTCATCCATTCTCCATGCATTGTCATCATCCCTTTTGTTTTGGGCATTCTTGTTCACCAACAACCACACGCAGCACAATATGTCTTTAGAGTACGTAAAAGTTTTCCCATTAGAGCTGTTACAAGATTAGAAGGGAGAAAGGCGAAATTCAGGCAACACGATAATCGCAGATAATATGGTATTTTGCTTTCTCTACAAGTATAATGCAAACAAAAAGTTTCTTTCAAGTGATAAACATGGTTTGTTGTATACTTAATTTAAATCAATACGAAACGTAGCAATTATTATTATTGCGAAATAGTTATCAATGAGGGAATTATTTGTCAACCCTTCAGACTCACACGAAGTCCTTATGTATTATATAAATATGAAATGAGTTATTCCAATCGGAATTCAGTTTATATTGCATATGTACTTTAAATATGTAAATTTCTCTCAAGAAATTTACATAAAAAATATGGTAATTCTTTTTCAGCGTCTAAATAATTCCCACAAAAGCAACTTCACGATACAATTTTATTCGGCCCACTTTTTTCAGAAGACCTTCTGATATCTATTTAAAATCAATATCTTTCTTTCCCTTTTCACGGCATAAATACTCTCATGGCCGAAGATCTGAGATTTTTATTAAAATTCATGTTCTACTTGCATGTACAAAACCGAAATCAGTTCATATTGAGTTTCACAAGAACTAAATGAATTTGTGCGAGGATGAAAAAAAATATTCTGAATTCAATGTGAATCTCAGCATCTAAAATAACTGGTTACTTTTTCAAATACCTATCTCACGTCCTAGACAGACACTTTCCTAGTTCTGAATATCTTTCTCACACTATCGAAAAGACGCATTACCGTCAATTCCGGTATTATACGCTGTAAACGTGAACTGAAAATTCAATGAGAGAAATCCCGATGAAACGAGAGAGTAAATGATAGCTGAAATTACTGGAGGCGGACACATACTCAATGTTGAATAAGGAAGCAATGAAAGCACGAAACGTTTTCCTCTAGTTATGCTAACTGGATTTTGTAAGTCGAAGAAAATAGAAAAGGATTCATTTTCACAGCTTTGGTGGCTCGAAATGAATTTTGCTAATACTAAAATTGACCGTCATTAAAGTTGATGTATGTGAAAGTTGTGGATGAGAATGTACTTTTCAGGGTTTGATGATATGCTCAAATATCATATTCTCAAATGTCAGTAAGCGTTAATACGATTTGAGAATTAGGTGAACATTTTTTTTTTGCTCAATGAATCGAAAACTAAATGCATTGCTCAGGCAAGATAAGACATGCCAGTTCCACAAAATCTGAGTTTAGGAGACAAAAATCATGAAAAGTAAAATGTGCCAATGGAGCTACAAGCTCTTTTCAAACTAAAATCTAACTGCCCGGCATACTCATAAAATATAGGGTTATCCATTCTACACTTGAGAAAGTAAAGCTAAAGAAAACACATGAAGTATACAGATGGAAACAAAATTTTTCATTCAATATAAAGACTGAACTTTGCCATTATACAAAAAATACAACATCATTCAAAAGTCTTTCATGGGACCTCTTACAGGCCTCAATCCTTTTAAGGTAATTTTCTATTACTTTTCGGAACATTTCCGGCAATACCTAGCCATAACTTCACGAATATTGGTTGTCAATTGCTCAAGATTTTGAGGATTGTTCACGTAAACACGATCTATCGCATAGCCCCATAAAAAGAAATCCAAAGTGTTAGGTCGCAGGATCTTGCCGGCCAATTGACATCACTCAATATCGAAATGACGCGTCCTGGAAATTTCTCTTGCAAAAGTGCTCGATTAGCCTGTGTTGTGTGGATTGTGGCTCCGTCCTGTTGGAACCATATGTTCTCCAGATTATAATCTTCAATTTCTCTCCAAAAATAATCGGTTAACATCCGTCCATAGCGGTGAGAATTGACTGTAATGGCTCTTCCTTGATCGTTTTCAAAAAAATACGGGCCAATAACACCACCAGACCATAATGCACACCAAACGGTCACTTTTTCTGAATGCAAAGGCCTTTCTGCGATCACCTGAGGATTTGGAGAGCCCCATATGCGGTGAATCTGTTTATTAACGTGACCACTGAGCGAAAAATGAGCCTCATCACTGAAGAAAATTTTGATCGAAAAATCGTCATCAATGGCTTGTTGTTCAATCACCCAATTCGCATTCATTCTGCGTTGTGTATGTTCTTGAGTGAGTTGGATTTTGTATGGACGGAGATGCAAATTCAAATGCAAAATCCACCACAAAGAGCCATAAGACAAGCCCTAATGTTGAGCACGTCGAGAAATCGACAAAATCGGGTCTTCCTCCACACTTTGAGCAACGACAGTGATATTTTCAGCAGAACAAATGTTGCGATGATGTAAAGGCCTTTCAATATCAATAACCGATCCAGTCTGTTCAAATTTTTTCACTGTGTTCGAAATTGTTTGCTGTGTAGGTCGATTATGTCGACCGTAATCGGCTCGTAAAGCCTTAAATGTTGATACAGCAGAATCACCATTTTTATAATAAAATTTAATAATTAGTAACGCGTTTTTCGGCTGTTAAGCGATCCATATTTCTAAATGGCAAACCTTCAACTAAAAAAACACGCTTTGGATGACATTTAATTCTGACAGTTGTCAAATGGCAGGGTTATATTTTCCCACCACGAAATGAATAACCCTGTACTTGGAGCACAGTCCTCAGAACAATTTTCAATTGACCTGAAAAAATTCAGAGAAGAAATTAAACAAATAATAATAAATAATAATATAATAGATTCCACTAACTTATGTGACCAGAATCTACGTGGTTTGAGCTAAAAAATGTGAAATCAGCCTTCACATCAGCAAAAATCACCGGATTTTGAATGGGATTTGTCTCTTAATGGACATTGCAAATGATGAATTCTTCTCTATTCGTAACGTATACTGAGAAAATAGAAACCCATCTAGCTTTTGCAAGTGCTATTGCAGTGGTATGGTCATTGCAATCTGCAAATATTTAGAATGTTCCCTCTGGCGTGAAAAGTAAGCAAAAAATAAGAAAAGCCGGTCCAACATAGGCAAGGAGGATGAGACACAATAATTAATCAGCACTTTGCTCACCCATATTTGACCGGTTTTTCCAGTTTTACAATTATTTTTCAGGCCACGTTTAAAAAGTTCATTGAATACTTGGGGTTTGTTCTGCTCGCAGACATTTACTGTGTGTGCTTATGTACCATGAAGTTCCTTCCTCTAAGTCTAGGCCCGCTTCTTTCCCGAACTCTCAAATTTGCTAATATTTCGTATTTTTCTGTTTTTTTTTCTGTCTCTGGTTTTTAGGGTTTTGTAAAATAATAATATCGCAACCAGTCTGTCCGTCCCTCCATGTGTCACAGCACTTTTTCTCGCAAACTACGCAAGCTAGAAACATCAAATTTTGTGTTCAGGTGTAAAGTGGTATTCTCTTTAAAGTTCAATCACAAAAAAAATATATAAGGTATTTAAGAGGGGTCTGCCCATATAGGGAGTTGGTCCCCGAAAAAAAATTTAATCAAACGTAGCCGATATGGGTATCAAATGAAAGGTCTTGATAAGATCTTTTCAAAACAGGTCTTATTTAACACTTTTTGCTCCAAGGAGCACGCAGGGAGGGGAAATACACGAAAATTTGGCCCCCCCCCCCCTCGCGATTGGACACCTGTGATCCGAGAAATCTGAAAAAAATTATGGAGGTAGGTGCTTATGAGTAGAACAACCACAAATACCTAAGAAGGAAATTTGCTCAACTTTGCGAATAACAGTGTGACATTCGAATCACACATTTTCCTCAATCAAACCGGATATGTACGCTTAAACTGAACGAAAGTAGATATTTACGTAGTCCTACAAAAGGTCCTTATACTTTGTAAGTTTGATGAAGATCGAATGATATACACGGAAATTATAGTCAGTTGAAATTTCTTCAATTACAACAACAATAACACATGATTTTGGTATTTTATGGACTTTCCATCGAATCAGTCACTGCAGTTTTGACTTCATCTACTAGAAGTTTTCCAATAAGGTCAATAACATTAATATTTTTAGGAATTTGAGTGACTTTTGTTGGTTTACAACAAAATGGCGACCGTTGAAAGTAGAAAAACAAAGGATTTTCTTCTAAAAGTACACATCTCTTAGACATATTTCTTGACGTTATTCATTGCTAGTGACTGCATTTCTAAGAAGTTGGGTACAAAACCCTTCTGACATGAGCGTAAGTCTGTTTACCCAACTTGTTTAATATGCCAACAGTAGAATGAGACTTGAGAACGCGAAAGATTTTATTGGGAGATAAAGTATCATTTTCAGGGTTTCGTAAAAAAAAGTTTTTGTTTTCACAGTATTAAAATCGGTAGCTGTCCGTCCGTCAGTGTGTCTCAGCAAGTTTTCTAGGAATCTAGAGAGCCTACAGTCAGAAAATTTTGTGAGCAGCTCAGAAGTTTCTATTAAATGAAAGTTTCTCGGTCGAAAAAATTCAAATGCTTTTAAGGGAGGTTTGCCCATATAAGGATCTGATCCCACAAAAAAAAATCACCAAAGTTAGTCGATTTCCACATATAAAGTGCAAGTGTCAACACTGGAGAAACTGGATAACTGGGAACAATGGATGCCAGTCGTTTAATGCAGTCATTCGAGCACGCCAGTGAAGCCGAGTAGACGTGTATTGCTTACGGAGAGAAAATAATTAAATAAAAAAGCTAAATTGGTTGAACTCGATTGGTTTTATTGATTACCCATTCTGTCATTCTGATCGTGCAGATGTGGGATCAGTCATGTACGCGATTAAAATGAAAAAGGAGATAAATGTCTTGTGCCGCGAGCGTGGGCTGCCAACGTCAGGAAATAAACACAAATTAATCCAAAGGTTAGTGCAATCAGATTTCCCAGAAGTAAGCAGCACTACAAGGCAGATGACCCAAGTTCAAATTTTGCGAGATTTAAGTGGCAATGCGAGTAGTCATGACAACAAAATCACCCTAACGGAGGAGATAGGCGCACGCCGAAAAGCCGAGGAGGTGATGCATGAGCATGAGGCGCCACGGCGATTAAATCTTCAACACCGTGAAAAGACTTCCTAGAATCAACATATCGACAAACGAGAACGTTTTTCTCCGTCCCCGACATTGCAGAGATGCTGCGATGCTTCGACCCAAACAAGCGAGACTGGACGGCAGAACAGTTTATTAAGCGCATATGCGAGTTGAAGGAGGTATACGCTTGGGACGATAAATTGGTATTGCTTGCAACACAATCAAAACTGTGCAGATATGATATGAGAATGTAGTGCCGGCTATAGATCCGCATCAGATGCGTGCATCACATAGTGAATTTGTGCCACTACGCGACCAGTCGGTAGGAGTGTCGTATATAAGGCCAGTCGAAATGCGTGAAACTGGACCAACATGTTTCAATTGCCATCAGTGAGGTCATTTGGCAGTTCGATGTTCGCATCCACAACGACGTCCGCATTGCGATCATTGCCGCCGTACGGGACATAGAATGAGCAAATGCTTCGACAGAGCTTAACAATTGAGAGGATCTACAGCACAGCAGTTAGATGTCGTATTGCAGATACAGGAGGAGGAAACTTTATCAGTTGTTTCTGGACCGCTATTACCGCCGAATAAAATAACTGTCAAGGGAAAAAGTATATTCGCAATAGTAGACTCAGGAAGCTTACATTCATTATTAGCCTATCCGTTGCTGATGCCATTGGGCCAGTTGAACAAACTATAATCGAATTTTCTGGCCTCGGTGGAGGTAAATATCGCTCTATGGGAAAAATCAAAGCGGACATGCAGTTTGACAATCGGGATTTTCTTTACACATTCTATATCGAAGATGGAATGTTGCCTTGTGCTGCTCTAGTTGGAGCCGATTTCCTAAGAAGTCAACGTCTAAACCTTATCATTGGAGATGGAGTTTGTAAAATCGAAGACAAAAAGAACTTGAATGAAGACGGGTATCGCAAGTTAGATGAACTATTATGTGAATTCAAAGATTGTTTCGCCAAGAATCTATCAGAGATTGGGAAGTGTAAACTGGGACAGCTGAAAATCAGGTTAATATCAGACAAACCCATTTACCATAGACCTCATTGCATTGCTTTTGCGAAAAGACATGAGGTGACGAAAATTATAGACGAATTATTGAAAACAAAGATTATTCAGCCGAGTGAATCGTTGCATGTTTCTCCGATGGTACTTATAATGAAAAAAAATTGAGCGTATGTTGCCCCCTGGGATACTTATTACATTTTTCTACGACTGAATGATCAAAAGCAAAAATTTTGCCGAAGGCATGGAAAAGCTGCGGAAGGTACTCAAAGTGATTTGACCAGTCGGAATTAATCTCCATCGCTCAAAATGCAGATTTTTGGAAAGTGAGATTAACGGTTTGGGCCACCGAGTGAACGCCAGGAGTATAGCATCTCGGGAGATAAAATTAGCAGTGATAAAAGATTTCCCAACACCCGAAAATGTTAACGACTTTCGAAGATTTTTAGGGTTAACCGGATTTCTTCGGAAGTATATTGAAAAATTTGCCGAAATAGCACGACCAATCCCACACGTACTGAAAAAAATGCAACTTTCCCATGGGATGCTGATCATGAAGCTACATTTCGCCATCTGAAGGAGATGTTATCCAACGAGCCTATTCTACGCTTGTACGATCAGACAAAACGCCATGAGATCCATACAGATGCGAGTCCTAAAGGGCTGGTCGGGGTGTTGTTCCAGGAAGAATCTCTGGGTGAGATTACCGGTTTGCTACTATAGCCATTGTTGTAGCGAGGCAGAAAAAAATTACCATTCATATGAGTTGGAAGTACTCGCAATCGTAGAATCGTTGGAAATGTTCCGAATATATGGTTTAGGGAAACCTTTCACGATTGTAACAGATTGCTCTGCAGTTACTACGGTGCAACTAAAGAAGCCCCTACGTCCAAGGATAGTAAAATGGCGACTGAAGATGCCTGAGCATGATTTTAAGCTTATTCACCGGGACAGCCGCAGGATGCAGCATATGGATGACATAAGTCGTGCACCTACCGAAAACACCACTGAAGTTGTTGAGTGGGTTTTTAACAGTCACCATTACTGACAAAGACTGGCTGGCCACAATGTAACAACAGGACGAGGCACTACGAAATATCACACGAATAATTCGAGGCGAACAGTGTTCCAACCAGCTGGCGCAGTTACGGGTGGATTACGTACTGGAGACCAACCGACTATATCGGAAAGTGCGGGGAGAGCTTTGATGGGTCGTGCCAAAAGCTGTACGCTGGAGAATTGTGAAGAAAGCTCATGATGACCGAGGGCACTTTGGGGTGGACAAAACGTTAGTACAGATACGGCCCTATTATTAGTTTAAGCGAACGCGAAATTACGTTAAGGGATATATCGGTGTCTGTATCGAATGTTGTTATTTTAAAAGCCTGCTGGGAAGTTGGTTGGGAAACTGTATGCTAGCCCGGTTGTCCCTATCACGTTCGAAACGATACAAGTAGACCACCTGAGACCCTTTCCAAAAAGTACCGCTGGAAACCAATACGTGCTAGGAATAACTGGCTCATTTTCGAAATATATTGTGGTAAAACCTGTAAAGTCGGCGAGTACGCTCCCATAAATTCATGCGCTAAATGATTTAACTAGCTTTTTAGGGCTTCCGCGACGAATCATATCATACCAAGGCGCAGCCTTCTCTTCCAAAAATTTTGAAAGTTATTGTGCTGATAAGGATATCAGCCATGTTTGAAATGCGGCTAGGACCCCCAGGGCAAATTGCTGAATAAAGAGAATGCATCAATCTGTTCTTCTATATTTGCAAACTTCAACAGATAACGAACGCAAATGGGACTAAAATCTTAAAAAGCTTCAGTTTGTTTTAAATTCCCAAGCAAACTCGACTACCGGTCACATGCCGAATGCGATTGTATTCCAATACGAGCTACGTAACGTTCTTCCGAATAAGCTGCTCAAAGCGCAACACGAGTTAGATGGGACTAAATCCACGGAAATTTGCTATGACGAAATCGCGAATATAATTAACATCGAAAAGTAAAAATGGAAAGAACGTTTCGACAAACAACACGGGCAACCAAAACAATTTGCGGCTAACTATCTTGTTGTGGTCGAGAGCATGCCTTTTGTTATCGGAGAATCCCGAAAACTACAGCCACGCTACAAGGGACCGAGTGTAATTAATCCGGCTGTAGTAATCGAGCTGTCATACAAACAAACTGCTCGAAAACCCTTCTATATCCTACCCTAAATTGTAATGGCAGATTTAAGAAAATATGTTATTATGTCCCTTGTAATTAAAATTTGTAGAATCATTTTTCTTATTGTTATTATATTAAATGTAACTTTATATTAATTCCCTCTATATTAAAATTTAAATGTTTTCCTTTAATTATATTTTTCACGAACTTTAATTTTTATTATTATTAAAAGTTTTCATTTCTTTACTTCATCATCACTTCATTTAAATTTCTTTACTTCATTTCGAATTTCTGTAGTTCATTTAAAATTTCTCTACTTCAGTAAAATTTTGGTTTAAAAAAAATTTAAATCTGCCCATTACAATTTAAGATGTGGAAACACTGATTTCGTGCAGGCCAACGGTGCATTGCATGACGAAATGCATTCGAGTTCAGCTGAGTGGGCAGCTGATTGAATTTTCCCGGTAGCGACATGGGAAGAAGAAGAAAGACAAGCTTTAGTTATGGATCGAAGAGTCTGCTTTGAATCGCGACAGCGATCACGTCGGGGAGATTTCTTTTGTTGGCGACGCCGGGCGGATCATTTGATTTTGCATCATTTGTATGGCCAAGAAGGTTTTTTTTGTGTTCACTGATGCGTGAGTGGTTGCATGAAGAATAGTAAATGAGATTTTATTTTGCATAAAAGTAAACGTACCCAAAAAGGAAACGTAAACGCGGCAAACAGTATCAGTATTTCAAATATTTGGTTATGAGACGTATGTGCGGATTCGCAACTTCTTTACTCATATACAGTTACTCTGCGTTCTGGATGCTCTTGTTAGTGCTTCTTTGGACGATTTACCTGATTGACTGCATTAAGTACATGTATTTTTCGCTTATAATAACGCTTGTGAAGATCTCAGGATGGATATGAATTTAATATGGGCTAAGGAAATCGACACTATTGGGAATTGGGGCAAGAATTTGCGTACCGAGGAGGAGTGCCGCGATTGGAGACTCAATAGAAAAGTGTACTTGAGTCCAGGAACAGGCTAGCGACTTCTGTGTGCCAGCTCCATGGTTTTTCGATGTTTTTATGTGCGACCGGTGGTTTGGACGTGTACTTTGGTGCCACGGGAGTCGGTTCTGTGGAAAATTATTTTGTCGATGGTTCTAAGCCCGCGGGGCTAGTATTTTTCATGTTTCGCGCTCGTAAGCTCCGTGTGAAGAATCTGTTGGCAGTTTTTTACAAACTTTTCAAAATCTTCTCGAATAGGGGCAAGACGATTTATGGCTTTCTGTTCCTCCCTGCTTTCTTCATCATCAAACTTTAGCACGCAAAGCAAAAACTGGAATCGCTGTAGACTCATAGTGAGTCAAAAAATTTCTTTTCCAAATTCATCGTTGGCCCATAGATCCTCCAGATTTAGTTTTCCAGATTTATGGATTCCAGCTATGTACAAAATACCGATGAATGCTTTCACCTCTATTGTGTCGGTGAAACTGAGGTCTCTTTCTTGTGACTTCTTTTATTTAATATTTTTGATATATTAGTTTGTAAATCTCACGATATTATCTAATAAAGTTTCATCAAACAAGCAAAACAATGCTTCAAAAATAGCTTTCACACTACGAACGCTTTAAACGGGCCCAGAAATCTTCCTGAAATGGTCTTGTATTTCGCTTTTTGAAGAGCAATAGAATGTTTTTTTTTCCAAAGAAGAGGGTTGGTTATTTTTTCCACTCTTTTTCTGCAAGATATTAATGTCGTTGACTTTTTCATCCTCCGATGTTGAATCTACGTAACTTTGTTCCGTTTCGCAATTGACCTCCCGTTTTTCTACGATTCTGGCAATTCATAGATCGTATTGTTTGATGGATGTTAAAAAAAGGCCTGAAGAACCCGGAGATCAGTCCGAAAAACCAGGCTCATGATCATTCAAGTCAAATAGAATTTGATTATTTTTTCAATATCTGTGGGATTATTTGGTCTATTAATCATTTTTTCATCCATATTGACCTGTAAAAAATAAATGAAAATACATTGCATGACTCAAAAAATTTACAGATTCAGGCAGATAGAAAAAAACCTCAATTAGTAAAATATTGATAAGTGTATGACATATTACTATAACTTAAATACGTGCTGTCAAACTAGGGTAGAATGATAAAAAATGTTGGCGACTCCGAAATATATCAACTGAACATTATTAGAGGTGAAAAATTCATTAAAATACAAGAATGGAAAAAATTTAGTGAGTGCTTACTGAGTTAGAAGTGGTAGTGGTTTTTCTGAAAACACCGTATAACATAAATAAATGCGTTGTATCTGAGAGATGCACGCTCTGATTTACTCAAATTAAAATGAAAGAGCTGAATTTGAGAGACGAAAACAAGCAATACTGTTCAAAGAACATAAACTATGGAATGCAATTAAAAATAAAAGAAAACTTATTTAATTGATAGTATGGTCACATCGCATCTATGAGATACAAAATGGTTCAAATCACACACTTTTTCAATTTGAACGTTGCCAAACGATTGCTGCTTTCTGTGATGATATGGGTAGAGATAAATGCCCGTATACGACTGCAGCGATGGCCTGCTGCCTCGGCGGAAAAGGATGTTGAGATTTGCCGATATTGGCCTTGTCTAGGGACGCGTGAATGCGCTGGCAGGCTAGCGTTGTGGTGTCATAGGGCAGACTCTTTTCCCCAGCACAAGGACCTACAACATCCATGAATTTCGGGTTCTAAGAAATATCGACTGAAGTCGAGAAGGAGGTAATCTACTAAGGATGAAAGAATATTGCTGACTCAGAAAGCAAACTGGACCTGGGGAAAACAGACGGACTTAAGATGACATCGTCGTTATTGCCGAGATTTATGGCTCACAAATAAAAGTGGGGCATCCGGATGGTAGCAGTGCCCACTCGCACCCTCCCAACCGGATCAAGATCCAAACGTTGACGTGGCCATGTATTCCCATTTGAGTGAACACTATAAACATAGTTTGTATGACTTTTTCCCTCAAATGAGGAATACAAACGTAACCGATCCATGCCATAGCGTTTTGTAATGAAATCACATAACCCTATGTCATAAAAGGGCACGCGAGTGGACGGCCACTCTACAACTCTTAACAAAAGAAAAGGAAGAGCGCGCCCGACGACTAGCCCCATCTTAGCGGAGGAGCCTGCCATCGTTGCGGGGCTTTTACCCGGTCAGGTCGAACGAAATGGAAAGACCGAGTTTTAAAGTTTAAAACCCATTTATTCAAATTTATCAATATAAAAATTTTAGATTTGGCATTTTATAATCGCAACAAAAATAGGAGAAAAACTAAAGAGTCGATTAGCCAATAATAGTGAGAATGAAAAAGTATTTATTTTTTTTTTTCTAAATTGCTCGCTCGTTTTATCTATTTGACGATATTTAGCATTATTTTACTCGCTAGCCCTCTCCTGATTTATATAATAATTCCAGTTTGTTTTCATTTTTCATATATAACTTTGGGCAACTTAAAACAAGTGTAACATCATGTTACCCTCATGGCACTATTTTTTCCTCGTTTATTACTTCTCTGTTAAATCATCAAGTTATTGATGAAAATAGTTGATTTTGCAAATATAATTACCTTTTTCGTACACATATTTTTTGTTCACTTCTTCATTTTTTTCCTTAAAACAACGTTTCTTCATTATATTAATATTTATGCAACATAATAATAATAAAAGTAATAGTTTAATAAGAAGTATCGCTAAGCTATTTTGATCTTAATTTCTATATTATTATACAATGCAAACAAATTGTCATACAATTTCTTGTCTGTTGTTGCTTCTCAGTTTTTTTTACGTTCATATTTTTAAAGTTGATTTCAAGTCCACTCGTTTTTACAAAGAATAAGAAAAGTTAAAAGATTATAACAGCATTAGGAAATGATTTCATTTTGCTATTCGATTTTTAAGTAGTTTAATTTCTTTGTTTGCAATTATCGTTCGTGTATTCTGTTTTAGGTCTTGTAATAAAATCGAAGACTAGTTAAAGCTATGAACTCCAGCAAACGCTCCACTCACACACAATGACTACTCCTTCTCACTAATTGCATTGCTGTGCCATACTTGATTTTGAGAAGACTCCATTTCTCAGCCAAGACAACAATACGAACCACGACTGTAACTACGATGCATTCCATCGTGTCTCCATCGACGTTAAGATTCAACGAATTTGAAGAGCTTTTTGTAAAGAAACTTTATATGATTCAGTCAAAAGTTTCTGATGAATTTGCCCCGCAGTACTGCATACTTGGACACTTCAATTTCGGTATTCCAGTCTTAATCGCAGCAATCACAGTATCGCACTCCATTCATTAAAGGGAAAAATTAAAACTCAGTTTAGTAAGAAACTGACCTAGATTTGTTTTGTTAATTCACTGCCCGTATTCACAGAACAAATTCAAAAATTCGAGTAAATACTGACGGCACGACACTCAACATTTACACACACCTGTATGGAAATCACTCGGGAAACGTTTGTCTTTTCCGTGTCTTGAAACCCTACGATTCACTGGACCGCAGTTACCTTTATGGAACTTCAACTTTTAATTCGTCCGTAAAAACATCCCAACAAATATTCACTTAGACCTGATTTTAATCCACTTCACACGGTACCAAATCGAATGGCCACAAAACTTATCGAATTGCAAAAACGTCCCATCGAACAAAATTTCGCCAATTCGTCCGTGATTCTTTACGATCTCCCATCATAAGCAAACGTAATTTTCCTTGGGAGCACTATTCTCCAGGGGGGGGGAGGTAATATATTACAATTAAAAGGGTGAATGGTTAGAAATGGTTTTATTTTAAACTTTTGAGGTTACTAACCGATTTTAAATGATTTTGACGGCAGTTTTACCAACACTTTTCATACCGAACGTATTTTGCACTGCGGCCATGTGCTCACACCTTTTTTTCGAGTAGCGGCTATAAGTCGACTTCACGATCCGTCCAAAAATCTCTTTCTTCTTTCTACCATGTCGCCACCGGTAAATTCACTCAACTGCTCGCTCAGTCGAGCTCGATTGCATTCGGTAATGTAACACACCGTTGAGATGCACTAAATCAGTGCTCCCATGTCCGAAATTTTAATTTACAGATTTAAATATCTAAAAAAAAAATTAACTGAAGTA
Source organism: Odontomyia ornata (assembly GCA_963969285.1). Classification (NCBI taxonomy): domain Eukaryota; kingdom Metazoa; phylum Arthropoda; class Insecta; order Diptera; family Stratiomyidae; genus Odontomyia; species Odontomyia ornata. The sequence continues at coordinate 63,880,743 of OZ017738.1, read as the reverse complement.
AAGAAAAATAAAAAAAATTTTAAATAGTAATGAAAGTTAAATTTCATGAAGAATATAATTAAAGGGAAACGTTTAAATTTAATATAAAGGAAAACTGAAATAAAATTACATTTAATAATGATAACAAGAAAAACTATTTTATAAATTACAATTATGAATTGAATTAATGAAATCTCTTCTTTTTTGTCTAAATCTGTAATTGAAATTTCGGATAAGGGTTAGGAAGGTTTTCGAGCAGTTTGCTTGTGTGACTACTCGATTACTACATTTCAAAGCATCTGGCATGAGGAATACACGTAGTAAAGTTTTGATGCGCCTGCATTTCAGTGTGCAATCCCTACGTTAAGTAGCCATGTATCTGTGAGATCACACGCAACCATTGGAGTGTTAACATCTGAATTGAGATCATGTGAATCCATTAAAGAAAGAATTAGCATCTGATGAGTAACTTCGATGACGAAATCTCAAAAATAATTTTTCATGAATTTCTCCCAATACACATTAATCATATTCTTATTAACAAAATGGGGAACAATCAATAGCAAATGATTGGAGACAATCACCACATACATATAGAGCCTCGTTTCATCAAAAGAAAATTATAAATCCGCAATGATGAACATTGCGTAGTCTTGGCTAGAAAATTTGTAAAATAATAGTAACACATCCTTGATCAAATATACCCTAATTGTTCTCACAATTAAGCTGCACGTGATTATAAATCCCCAAATCCTCGATATTTTTTCTTAGGATACTCTATTGAATCAGTTACAATATCCCTACCATATTCCCTATAATACTTCACCCAATTCAGACAAATTACAACAGGATACAACACCCAAGTATAGAAATACTTGCCAATGCTTCAATTCATAACCGATTAAGTATATCAGACTTTGGTAATCCTATCTTTATTGCACATCAATAACAAATTTCATAATTACTTCCTACATATTACTCAGGCACACAAGTTAGCATTCTACGAGTAACAAGAAAATAATCCATTAGGAAAGCACGAAGCAAAAAAGCCTAGAACCAATTTGAGATGATCAAGCAATAATAGCCACATATCCGGCGGGTTTTCCTTGCGTGTGTAGGGAAGTAAGGTAAAGCATAGAAAAAGTAGCTATTAGAGGAAAAAAGAAAATGTTCCAGACGTCGCCCCCCATTACGTTTTACATGTGCGCATTTGTATTTTCTTTGCCGCTATTTGCAAATCCTGCTTGCTACGTGTTTGCTTGCACACTGTTGGCTTTGTGTAGGTTACCATCAACACATGCATAAACCTAGCCCACTATCTTGATGGCTGTGATATGGTCGTTTTTGCACGTTAAAGCCAGAAGGTTTTCCCGTACGCTACGGAGAAACATAGTGATCGTACGGTGGATGGCTTAAGGATTTTGTCGTCCATTCGTTTCTGTTCTTTTTCATTTCAGTACGAAGAAAATGTAATTTTGAGAGGTAATCAAGGTGGTCTGTTTGCCGATATGAATCTTGAAATTCTATTACCAAGAAAATAAATGAAGTCGCCGCGCGTGGATGAAACCTAATATTTATTTTTACCATCTAGACATAACGTGTCGATGTTGAAACGTGAGCTTTGTTCTTAGTTACCAAAATAATCGTTAGAATTGAAACAACCAAGAAAATCGGTGGAAGAAGGCTAGCCATTATGTTTTTGTTATTTTCTCGGGGAAGATAATGATCAGGGTTTTCACTTTGTTGAATAAAACGTTTTGACAAGTGCTTTATCTCTCGATTGATTCGCTTTCAAAGGATATCACTATACAAAAACGATATTTTCTACTAAATTTAATCGATGCGGTCCTGATTGGAATCAAAATGATGGCAGAAATCTTAGTTCGAAGCATCTTAATTTATCTTCTTTTTGCATGCCAATGATAACTTCTCATTTTTCTGTACATTCACGGAATTTACTTTGCTTAGCGACAGTACAAGAAATAAAAGGCTGAAATATTTTACATATACACCTCTCAAAAATTTATCACTTCAAAGGATTCCAGCTTGCATTCATGGAAATTGATGCGATCTTTGTGGCTTGAATTCAACAGCAGCTTCGAAAATTTCATATCCAAATGATTACCTCTTCCCTATATATGAAATACGCAGACTTTTGTATGTATACATTAATGTGATTTTCTAAAATTTCCAAGGCTTGAATCTGATTATCATAAATTATATTATGTAACATTTACCACGAAGAACCTGATCTAAGACGATAGAAGTAACATGATACTCGTATGTAGGCCTTTGCAAAGATGAAAGTGAAAATAATCAAGGTTACGCAGGGAAAAACGAGAGTTTCGCTTGTTTTAAAGGTAAAATCCTTTTGAAAGAGAATCTCATCACTTGGGGGTTTCATATGTCAAGTGGAAATGGTATATTAAGCTTCCACACGTGGTTGGGTATTAAGTGCTCAGTAAAGGTATGTATATGTCAATCTGAAAATAAAATATCAGAATATCGGTTAGTCGTGCGAAATGAGAAATCGCATTGAATGGGATATGAAAAATTCATGTCAACTTAAGCAAGCGAAGATTAAGTGATTTTTCGTGTCTTCACATTTGCATGATTATAAGTGGGTGATAAGGATCTTTTATTTTATTTAGTTTAATGGAAAACCAAAGAAATCATGTCATAAGAAAATTTTTACTTAAAAAATTGTTTAGTACTCAACCCACGAATTACAGAAAACAATAATGATGAACTTCACCTTTAACATCATCCAACGACAAATAACACATTCACGCTTTAAAAGAAAACCATTGTTATTCTATTGTATTTAAGCCTACTATCTGTTTGTTGTTATGCTATATAGAAATGTCGACAATCGTTTAAGCATTCGCTCTCCGCCAAGTGTTATACGGTCAAGCACATACGCCCATTGTCATCAAAACATGTACTTGTCGACCAACGGCAAGCGAAAAGACTTCATAATTCGCTTTACATAAGCCATAACATTAGCGACGACGACGACTATGTACATGAGAAGCTTCGGGGTGTGCTTCCAGCGGAGTGACACTGTGGAGAGAACAGAAAAGCTAAACAAAAACTTTTCCTCGCCTGATTTCTCCAATTCCGCCAATTCGCCGCAAAAGTTTCGCCATGCGAGCAAGTGAGACGGAGCGGAGAGGAAGAAGCTTTCGTGGAACGAGAGCGCACGTTTCGACTCCTCAGCGAATTTAGGGCGAATTGAGGCCGCAAAATCGTTTAAAAGCAATTGATCGAGCGAGAAGCAGAGAGTAGTTACTACAACAGAAAAGCGGTGTTCGAGCCAGTCGGTGTGTAAAAAGTAATCCGTTCGTACTCATGAAAGTTTCGTTCCGGTGCGACTGCGGAATATCTTCGCTAATTAGTTAGATGGTGAGGTGCAGGCTTGAGCCGCGAACCTCATTCGGCTTGAGGGCGTTCTACGCTGTGTAGCCACCATCAACTAACTCTACTTTCTTCCAGGCATCCTCCGTCCGTGAAGACACCGCCAGACGCACATGGTGAAGCATGCCGAGCAAGGCGTATAGAGTGGAGCCGTGCCCAGGAGAATAGGAGCACCCCAGCAAGACCAACGCTCGCCAGCGTGTGTATCCCGACCTATCGGGTGGCAGCTGGAGTAACCGCAGCAAGCAGCCCAGGTGCACGCCATCGTTCGCCCAAGAAGATTCTGGAAGAGGCACTCCGGGAAAACACCAGGGCAGGCCCACGGCCCGTCACCCGTGAGGAGTACTTGGCCAGATTGAAGGCGCCGCTCGACACCTCCGTCCGTGAAGTCAACTACGAGTGAAGGTGCGGCGGTCGACGGGAGCAGTTATGGCAGCAGCTCCACGAATACGGGCGGCTCGCACGCATCTCGACCACCATAGCAGAGCGGACCCCGTGGTAGCAGAAGGTAACGGAGCTGCGGCGCTACATCAAAAAGGAGGTGAAGGATCGTCTACGCGCAACTTAGCGCGTCCAAGCAATTGTAAAAAACAAGACCATTACAAATAAATATTAATTAACTTTGAACTGGGTGTTTCCTTTTGGCAAATGAATAGAGTTTGAGGCAGTTAAGGTAAGCTGTAGGTGGCGAAGCTGAATAGTGCTCAAAGTACCAGAACAGGACACTCCGGAAAAGGCTGGGAGGATCCTGTGAGGTATAAAATATACAATATAACAAATATAACAATGGCGCAGCCGGTAGGATAACATTGTGGCAATATTACAATACTTACAACCGTTGACTGGATGAAATTTTAAAAACGTTTGTAAGATTTTACGTAAGATCTTTTTAGAATATCCTCTAAATATCGGCACTTGTCCATCCGTCCGTCCGCCAGTGCGTCACAGCAGTTTTTCTCAGAAAGTAGGGCAATCAAATTTTGCGAACAGCTCAGAAATTTTAGATTGATGAAATATTCATGGGAGAAAAAAATGTCTATCAATTTCGAGGGTTGCCTCCCCGTATAAGGATGCAATCTTCCAAAAAAAATTTTACCGAAGGTATTTAAATTAGATATCAAATGAACGGTCCCCAAGATATCTTTTAATAAAAGTTTTTAAAATTTAGTTACGATAACGGAGTAACTCCGCCGTACACGGTCCCAAGGCCGTTTGAGAAAAGAAGAGGGAACCCGTTTGTTTCCCCAAACCATAGCTTCCATGATTCCTTCTCCTAAACCACCCAATTAAATGGTAGTAAATGCTCTCGCGGTTGCACATTGGGTTTACTGGTTCTCTAACATTAGGACATTAAATGCCGAGAAATACTCATAACTGTAAATACATCTAAAGCTCAGCTACTAAATCCATGGGGATATAAGAGGGTGAAGGTGAATCTTTCACGCCTGATAACGGAATCGATGGAATGGAGGTTGGACGACGGGCTAGCTCTTCGTCCCTGGAAAACCTTAAAGGTGAGCCTCAGAATGGATTGGACTCACGGCGACGACCTAGCAAACGAAATAAAGGACTATGGCATTGGATCTTGTAATGTTAGATCACTCAATTACCCTGGGGCTGTTAGTGACCTTTAACAAAAGGCCAGTCAATATCAATTAAAAACTTTTAGAAAAAAAAAAGAAAACCGACTTCGGAATGCCCTAAAAAGGATGAAATAAATTTTATGGAAGCGGTGCCATATCACTTTTTCCCCGATTTTTGTGTGATGGTGCAGATGTTGGAAGTATTTCTGTTGAAATTGGGAAATTCATTTGGCACCGCTTCCATAAAATTTATTTCATCCTTTTTAGGGCATTCCAAAGTCGGTTTTCTTTTTTTTCTAAAAGTTAATTATTTCACTCTTTTTAGTGGCAAATTTTTTTCATTTCAAACCATTCAAAACTCAGTTTCTTGAATACATTGTATCATGTTCTCGTCTATTGAAATATAAATCTTTTTACTGCAACGCAAAAACCACTACGGCTAAAATCTGCAGCGGTCATAGGAATCGAATTTAACTCTGGTACATTTAATCCATGATCTTATCAACTTCTACCTTGATTTTAGATCTTATAAAAATCCAATATGAATTGTAGCCTTGAAAAATTTTCGAATTTTCGAATTTTACATTCTGACCTGACCCTGAAGTGCTTTTTTATCGTTCAACTTTTTTCAACCTTTGAGCGGCCGCCATTTCGTCTCAAATTGTTCGACTTTCGATTTTTTATTGTGGACTTTATCACACAATTGAATAAATCGTTGTACTTGTTTGATACAAACTGGAGCTATACTTTAGCCAGAACAGAAATACTGCTGAAAATTTGGCGAAAATCGAAGCAAAGCTGCGACCCTCAGGCATAAATTTTGTTATATCCTATGTCTGAATCGCGAAGCTGCCTGAATGCACGTTTATTGAATTCTACCCATCACCAGCTTTCGTTTGACACCTCATTTATTGAAATCGGAGAAAGTATGAAAAACGGCCGTTCTTCCAGCAACGCACCCCTTGCAATCCGATCGTTTTCCGAGGAACTCCAGAATATCGTTGCAGTGAATTTCTTCAATTTTTTATGTTTCTGAGTACAATTACAGCATCATGAAATTTACTTAAAAATATCCTTCTTAACCGCATCATTCGTTCGCGTTTATTCGATACCCATTGCCTTCATTTTCAGTTAACTATGGCACCTAATTTTCATGAAAGTTTCAAGAAAATCATACCATATAGTTCAATGAAAACTCGGCTATGCATTTTCATCTTCATCTGTAAAGTGATGATCAATTATAGCAAGAAACGTATCTCTTTTTACGTTGCGATTCTCGCCGGTTTTTAGTATGGAAATCATTGATTTTAGATTTCTGGGCATATGTTGTATTGTATGATACATATAATATTAACTGGAAAGTAACGTGTCAACTCTATAATTTGCAATCACTCAATCCTTATTATTTCTTCGGGGAATTTTATAATCCTATATGTAACGTTTACATCTAAGGATATAAGAAGGATCCTATACCAAGCTCATTGGTATGCAAAGAATGAATGCGGAAGTGAAAAGTATCCTGAAATGTTCCCTTTAACTATTGTTGAATTGTATTTATGCCACATTTAGAATTAATTTATTGATTTTTCCGCTACGAATGATGGACTAAAATGTACCATTTATGCAGAAGATTAAGGATACTGATCATTTTTATCATCCGTCACCAAAGGACTCGGTATGTCCAACAAATCCTTGCCGAGTGCCAAGTAATTGGCACTTTTCGTACGAAATATCATTTAAATTCAATTTCTCGACATCAATGTATCATATTTAACTGTTAACATCTACAGAGTCCTTAGAAGGATTTCAATTTGGTTCTGACACATTTTAGATCAATATGTTGTCCTTCATTTGAAACCTCTATAATCAAAATCCTTTTACGCGTCGATCAGTTATGCTGAAAAATCGGAGTGAAAGTCGGAATTTTTTTAAGTTTTAACGGTAAGAACCCTTTACCGTTACTTGAATTTCTTATCCTTTAAATGGAACCTAACTGAAAGAAAGACGTATCATTTGCCAAAAACAGGACTCTTCTATCGATCTCCGTTTAAAAGTTATGCGTGAACATACAAAAAAAAAGCAAAAAAACAAAAATATACGCGATGAATTGATAACCTTCTTTCTTTTGGAAGTCGGTTAAAAATACTGACAATCCAGGAAACGAACTGGACTGGAAACGACATTCAAGACATGAGATCGCACACAATATTAAAAAGTGAGAAGCCTACCAGAAAACGAGAATTCGGAGTGGCCTTCATTGTGGATAGGGAGTTCAAATCGCATGCTATTGATTTTAACCCTACAACATTAACCATGAGTCGAATTGACTCACAAGAAACACATACGTGAGCATGCACAGCCCATAAAAAGCAGTAATGGTCTGAACACCCACCTAAGCTTCCACTATTTGGTACGTGCTTGAATTCCGTGTAGACTGTGTCTCTTTTATCCCCCTGTTACATGTGATCCTTAAAGGTAAGTGTGTAGTGCAAGTCGATATTACTCATCATTAGTAAAAGAAGATATTTTTTTGAGTAATATGAATATTTTCTAAGATTCTTTCGAATTTAATTTTTTGTTTTAGTAAATATGTCCAGAGGGACGAATGATGAGGAAATACTGTTATTACTTGAAAATGACAATTCAGAAATAAGCGATGCAGAGGACAATTTGGAGCAAAAGGATTTTGACTCTGATGACAGCAATGCAGAGCCGGATTACAAACATCAAGATTTGGAAGGGATTTATCGGGATATATAACAAGATATTTAAAGCTCAGAGGTAAGTGTAAGTGAACCTTTGGAATTAAAAAGACAGCACGCGCACAGCAATGATCACCGCTTAGTTGTACTTACATCGATCATATTCTCTGTAACTTTAACTGGCCCAGTCACCTTGCCTGAATCACCTTCAAGCACAATAATATTCCCTGGGACTTCAGTCAAAGGTAAAAATGGTTTGAAGGGAAAAAACTCCACGTTGGTTACAGCTGGGAGCAGGATACCGAGGTGAAATATTATTCATTTTTAACCTGGACCTATTGGAAATGTTAGAAATTGCACTACTCTTCTCGAATGTTTTAGTGTTTTCATTACAGAGCCTAATATGGCAATGGTATTGTAATACACTAACAACGAGATAGAGACACAAAGGAAAGAATATAAAGCTCAAAATTTGACTGTATCAAATACTTCAATGGAAGACTTAAAGCTTCGTTAGGTGTCCTCATCTTGAGTGCAGCTCAAAAGGGCAACCACTTAACGACTGAAATGCTGTTCGACCCAGAGTACTCGGGCAATTGTTGCCTATCTACTCTATCAAAAAAAAAGGTTCTATTTTCTTATAAACTACATCCGGTTCGATGAAAAAAGTTCAAGAGAGGAAAGGAAAAAAAAAAAAATACGAAGTTGGCTCCGATAACCGAATTGTGGGAAATGCTATTGAAAAATTGTCGTGGAAATTACAATGCAGGAGCATATGTTACAATTGATGAGCAATTAGTAGGGTTCCGCGGGAAATGCCCTTTTAAATGTATATTCCTTCAAAACCGGATAAATATGGAATTAAGATCATATTGATGCGTGATAACTCTACAAAGTACATGGTTGACGTGATTCCATTTCTTGGTAAAGGGACTGCACCTAGAGAGACACTTGTCGGAACATATCTTGTAAAATAACTTTCTGAAACTATAGCAAGATTAAGTCGAAACATAACCATAGATAATTGGTTTACAAGCGTTCCTCTCCGTCTGTCCGTTTTAAAAGAAGAAGGCCTAACCATATCAGGAACCATAAAAAAAAACAAAAAGGAATTCCCCGATAAATTCAAGGACATCAATTTTCAAGATAGGCAAGTAAAATCTTCGCTCATCTGTACCATGATGATTTTTCAGCGCATATAAAGCAGCAAATAACAAAACTGTACTAATAATTTTCTAAGCACTCTTAGAAGTATTAGTTGACGGCTGCAACTCCTTCCCAATGATCGTTAGTGATTATAATAAATCGAAAGGAGCAGAAGACACCTTTGATCACATGTGCCACAGCATGAATGCTGGACGGAAAACCAAGAGCTGGCCATTATGCTACTTTAACAATATGTTGAATATAGCATGTATAGTATTAATTCATATGTAATTTATTCACATAACACATTAAAAGGAAATAATAAACCAATTTTAAGATGACAGTTCATGTTGGCACCAGAAAAGGACCCGGCCCAAACATGGCAATTGCATGGATTGAATATCCCAATACTCCAATCAAGCCTGAAAGATTTAATACAACAAATTTTTAAATTACAAAAGTTAAATCCAGAAAATACTGTGCAGGAAACTTTAAATGAATCTTCCAAAAGAAGAAAATATTATCGATTTTATGATTATTTAAAAAGAAGGTACACATCTTCACAATGTAACATATGCAAGGCATACATTTGTGGGGAGCATATGAAAAACATATGTTTTTTATGTTCTAATTAGTAACAGATAAAATTGAGAGTTGATGAAATGTGGTCGAAGACTGATTAATTTGTTAGTTTAGTTCAGCTATGTATTGTTGTTTTATGAAAACAAAGTAACTAAACTTATTTGTGATTTTTTTGCCAAAAATATTTTTTTAATTTCTAGATACTACCTTTTGGTTGAAAATCAGAATATGGTATTATTTATGTATAAATTTTTAAAACCAAAATTACAAAACAACATCACTCTTAGTTTGTTAGCAAGGAATCCTTTGAAAGCGACGCTTATTTTTAAACTCGAAATGAAGTTGATTTTATGTTTTTCAAATACACCTTGAATATTGCATAAAGATGTCTTTCATTTACTTTTGCGATTTGACTCATGCTTAATAATAACAGACCTACAATCAAGTTTAGTTTTCTCGGGTTAAGGCAATCAATGAACGGCTATGTGCAATTTTTTTCAAATCTGGAGGATCAATGTTCACGCCCTGACCGAAGAAAAAGAGGAAAAAATGAAGGAATCATTCTACAATCACACGGAATGATCAGTCAACTCATTGCCTACAAACGAAACAAAAATAATTCTGGGTGATTTCAACGTTAAGGTTGGCAATGAGCTGTCTCATTGGGAAACGACTGTAGGATTTAGCCTCAACGATGAAACAAATGACAACGGCCAGCATCTGATTGACTTTGCATGTAGCAGAAATCTTGTCATACGTTCGACTTGCTTCTTACTTCATGATATTCATAAAATGACCTGGGTATCACCGGATGGGAATACACAAAACAAGATCGACCATGTTCTGATTCAACAACGATGGACCTTGAGCATACTTGACGCCAATTGTAGCTCAGATCATTACTGGGTCAAATTAACCTTACGGTGTCACAAGTCAAAGGCATCTTCAGTGAAGACCAGCACGCTACAAAAAAAATGTGACATCAAAAAGCTTCAAACGGCGTCTGTGGCCAAAAATTTCACAGAGACCCTTGACAACCAGCTGGCTCCCATATTTTCAGACGCATTTATAAAGACAAACAACGAGCTCTGGATGGAAGTGAAAGCGGATATTAAGACCAAGGCAGAACAGACGATCGGACATCAAGCCCGATGCAAGAATAATGATAGGTTGGATCATGCGTGCCAGGATGTCTCCACCAAAAAGAATCAGGCATACAAAGACTACATAGGTAGGAAAACCAGGACAAAGAGAGAAAAGTATGAAAATGTCAGAAGAGTAGCCAATAAGATGATAAGAATTAAGAAAAGAAAATACTATGATGACCAATTGAGAAGTATAGATGTAAGTTTAGCGAGCAACAGCATAAGACAAGCATACAAAGTAGTGAGAAGCATGAAACGTGGTTATCAGCCCAAAATCATACAGTGTCGTGATGACATCGGCAATATCATCGCTGATGAAACCGAGATTAAGGAAAGATGAGCGTCATGTTTCAACAACCTCCATTATCCTCTGCACAGCTCCACAACAAGTCTAAAGATGTCTGCAGAACACTTCCATTGGCCCCACCAACTCTGAATGAAGTGTATTCTATCATCAAAGCCCAAAGAAATAATCAGTCACCAGGCATCGATGAGATTCCAATGAAGCTCTTCAAATATGATGACAGGAGTGTTCATATAGCTTTTTACAAAGCCATCCAGCACATTTGGCAACAAGCACATATGCCGAAAGAGTGGAGCCAATCAATTATATTCCATATCCACATACAACGCGACAAGCTACTGTGCGAAAACGATAGAGGCATATCACTGCTCTGTACGGCGTACAAAACATTTTCAAAGATCTTAGAAAATAAAATCGGATCATACGCCAATAGTATAACTAGAGAGTATCAAGGTGATTTAAGAGCAGGTAAGTCGACAGTAGACCAATTGTGCACAGTCAAGCAGGTACTTGAAAAATGCGGGGAGTTCAACATAGACATAGATCAAACTTTTGTTAACTTTAAATAAGCATACGAAAGTATTGATCATAACGTACTGTACCAAATATTGCTCTGCTTTGGCATCCCAGCCAAATAAGTCCGTCTTACCAAAATGACAATGACGTCGACAACCTCCCAAAATCCGCTTCAATGACCATCTCAACGATCCCTTTGACAGAAATATTGGACTAAAACAGGGAGATAGGCTTGCCACATTGCTATTCAATTTGGCTCCGGAGTACGTTATACGGAAGCTACCTGTCGATACGCGAAGTACATTACCATACAAGTCGAGCCAAGTATTAGCCTTTGCAGACGATATCAACATTTTGTAACGGACATTAGAAACCGCCAGAGAACTCTTCCTGAAACTCAACAGCAAAACGAAACTAGTAGGGTTTCAAATTAATGAAAATATAACAAAGCTTATGACGCAGTTGAGGAAAAATACCGTAAGTACACAAAATCGAATACAGTATCAATAATGTTAGCGAATTTGTCTATCGAGGCGCCAAAAAAGCGAGAACGGGTAACAAAAGAGACGAAATACGCCAAAGAATACAGTTTTAACAATATTGAAGACCAGCTACATACACAGAAAAACAAAGCTACAAGTATACAAATCAGTGATAAGACCTCTGTTATGCTATGCGTGTAAACCATGGACCCTTACCCAAGCATTCCAAATATATTGAACGCCTTTGACCGACGGGTCCTGAGGCAAATAATCGGAGTGAAGCTAGACGGGGAACAATGACGAATTCAATACAACCATGAGCTGTATGAAATTTTTGACGAGCCTGAGGTTCCAACGATTGTCAGACTGCGGAAGCTGCAATGAGCTGGATACATGACACGAACAACGGATAACCAAAAAGGTATTCGTCGGGAGAACTGAAGATCAGAGACCAGTGGGGAAAACGAGGAAACGCTGGTCTGACTCGGTCAACAAGAACAGTTCATCACTGCTCGGATTTAGAAACTGGGGGACGCGGTCAATGGACTAATACAGTTGGAGGCGCAATTTGCAGGAAGCAAAGACCCGAGAGGGGCTGTAGTGCTAAGAAGAAGAAGAAGAAGAACTTTGAAATAGTTACTACTTTACATCTATCAACAAAATTTCATGTTTCAGGCTTCTGCAGTTTACGATAAAACTTGCTGTGGCAAAACTCATTGAATCTATATTCATTTCAATCTTCTATGCTTACAATACCAATATGTGATTATTCATCCGTTTATTATATCTGATTTCGGATATTGTAGTTACGTTCATATCTCTTGACATATTCAAGATAAGATGATTAATTTAAGGTGTCCATGGGGTGAAGTGGTAAGAGTGCTTGCTGCGAAAGCCCCTGGTTTGAGTCCCGTTGGTGAAAATGCGATTTGTTTCGAGCGATTCTTCGGACAGACCATAACCTCATTTAGTTATGATAAGTACTGGCTTTAAATCAGAATGTGTTAAAGCGTAGTATTAACCAGAACACTTTCGTGAGTAGTGGTAAATTTGAACAAGACAATGAAGTAGTCTATTTCTAAGTAAAGTCACAGAATGGGCTGCAGTGATAAAGCAAGAAAAATCTTGAAAATCTACTCGGTCAACTATATCGACAATACTGGGATAAAATGGCAGTACTTCGAAAGGTTAAAAAAAAGTCTACATCTGAATATTTTAGTGGTGCGGAGAATTCATTTGAGTATGGTATGAAAGGCATACTAGATAAAATTTTTCTTGACACTAAGTCATACCCTTCCACTGTTTTTGCTCTAACAGAAACCTGGAATATTCATAGGAATGATTGAGGCTATAATTGTACCAGGATGAAGAAAAGTGGTGGTGTCTTAATCACTGCACACGACTCGCTGTAAATAATGCGGTAAATTTATTCTATCAGCATATCTCGTTAATACCACCGCTCATAATAATTTCCAGCATACAATAGTCCGAATCAAACATAACAAATTTTTCTTGTACATTGTTGTTTTCTATATTCATCCAAATTCCAGTCAGGTAGTTTACAATGATGCATGCGCAGTTATTTCTTCACTGGCAGCACTCGTTAATGAAGAACATAAAGTTATAATACTTGGCAACTTTAACAGGCCCAATTTAACGTTTGTGGTCGACAAACTTGACAGTCATCTTCTCCTAGTTAGTCTTTTAGACAACAGTGATTTCAACCTTGTTTTTACATTTTATAGCAATGATTTGCAGCAGATAGCTACGACACCCAATTGCAATGGCAATTGGCTAGATCTTGTCTTTACCAATGCATATAATGACGTAGTGGCTAATCAAACTAGTGACGTTGAAAATTTGTTCTCAAATACCCTCCATTTTTCTACATTATCTATTGAATTTTCAACTGCTAAAGTTTCCAACATTCTTTCATACAACAACTCGATTGTATTTGATTTCCGGAATGCTGATTACGAGAGTATTAAACTTAAAATCATATTTTTAATATACACTGGACTACCATGCGTTCAACGTTAGACATAAATAATGCAGTAAATTTATTGACGCCGTTGAAAGTATGTGCCCAAAATTAAAAATAAGGACAAATTATCCGAACTTTAGTTGAATAGTGATCTTCGATCTGTGAGGGACAAAAGAAATAAACTGTACAGAATTATTCAAAAGAGGTCTGATGTGAACAATGAATGAATGAATGTTGAAAGAATTCAGATTGAAATCACGCGAGGCCTATGAAGTCTATATTAATGTTATAGGTGAAAATACAGCATAATCAAAAATCCCAAGAAATTTTTTAAGAATTTGTCAACATTAAGCGCAAAGCCAACGGCTATCCTAAGTAAATGGCATACAAAGACTGCAGTTCCACTCTCCCTGAAGAAACCGACAATTATTTTGCAGACCATTACCAAATATTTTACTGTTCAACAATCAATTCAGCTTATTTTTCAGCACTTGATACACAACTCGGGACCGTACTTCAAGAAGTTTCAGTTTCAGAAGATGAAATTTTCGACGCAATCGAAATACCTGATTTGAATCATGGACCTGGCTCTGATTTACTTCCACCATATTTTTTATTTCAATGCAGAGAAAAATTAGTTTTACCTGTTGTTAGGAGATGAAACTATCCCGAATGGACTATCCAACCATACATACCGACTCCGGCCGGGGGCGTTTTGGGTCCCGAGTCGGTCCGTCGGAGACGGGCGTGGGCGCCAATCGTTTACCCGTAGTTTGTCCCCCGAGCGACGAGATGAGCTAGGCTCGCGCCAGAGTCACTTTTAGGGATAACTATCCCGACCACTGTCTCAATGTGAGTACCAACCTAGAATAGGAGGACAAACCAACCAACAAACTCCCACGACAATCCCGTAATCTATCTACCCTAGTCTTGTCGGTAAATCACATTCACCGGAAGCTGGAATTCAAAACCAAACGAAAGGCCTAGTCTACTCCAACACTTGCGAAATATTTGCGCAGAAGATGGGCGCCTTAAAATTTTCACACTCACTCCCGAGCCAAGTCACACAATTCACTTTTAGCGCTTTCTTGATTGAAAGACAAGAAATACAAGTAAGCACGATTCACTGAAGTTACAAGTATAATTATTACTCATAAAGGATGATTCTCATATAAAACAATATTCAGTGAGATTCTTTCTTAACTCTATCATTATATTTATCTAACCTCAATTAGCGTGCTCGTCGACGGGGGAACCCGCTACGATTGTATACCGTTGATCGACTCGCGCTAGCAGCGTGCATCCCTATAAAAATCACCACCGATTCCTCGAGGAGTGTCCTTGTCGCCCCTTTTTTTCTTCCTGAAAGAATTTCTGGAGAAATCGATTCGGAGACTCAGTCACGTTCTTCCTTTGCACTCGGCTTCCAAAACAGAAGCCAACTTGAGAATGATTCCCAACGATTTTTTTCTTGATTTTTGATGCGATCTTATCACTCCGGTTCCAAAACAAGAAAGAGAGCTCCTTTTTCAGTGTTGGGTCCGTGCTCGCGTTGGGTGGGATTTCCGCCCCGTTAAAAGCCCCTTTAGTGAAGCTGGCCGCAACTTCTTGAAATCGCGGATTCTAGTTCCACCATTGACCCTTCAGATATTCAGCTATCCATAGCTTCAAACTTCTTGCTGCAAGCTCTTTCCCTGTGTTTTATTTAGTTGCTTTTTTTTCAATGTTGGTAGCCGTGCCTGATAGAAACCTCAAGTGTCTTCCGTTTATTTATGTTTATTTCATTCAGGAGTTAAAATTGAATATCGCTTGCGTTTTGTCTTTCGTTTTCGGCAGCTCCGAGTTGTTAAAATCAAATGTGGGAAGATGTAAGCTTGCAACAATTAAACGTTGGATTCATATCGTCCTTGTGGGGCATTGAATAATTCTTTCAATGCCAGAGCTTGTGTAGCAGATGTTACCGAAGCAACCAACGACGGTATACTTGAGCCCGATAAATTTACTAATCGTCCTTCAGCCAACAAGATGATTCGTTTACCATCTGGCCAACCAATGTGATCTACTTCCAATCAAACTTTTTTCCACGCCAAATCTGGAGTCCTTAAACTATTCCCATCGATTTTAATATTCGAGTGTACCATTCTTCATTTTGTCCATATGATCACGAATTACAGCATTTTTATTACTGGTGGCGGTAGCAACAATATCTACATTTCGAATAACTTCATTAAGCTTCACCATACGAGAACCGTCCATGCTGGCCTGAAGAGCACCGATAGGGTCAATTTTAATAATTAACACGGCGCATCCCGATCTTTCCAATGCTTGCGCGCATCCTTTTCCAACTTCAACAAATCCGCAAATGACTAATTGCTTCCCACCAAACATAACGTCTGTTGAAGGCTTTAAACTGTCAATAATAGACTTTTTGCAGGTATAAAATTTATCAAATTTTGTTTAAGTGATGGGGTCATTTAAATTCATTGCTGGGACTGTTAACTTTCTAGATTATGATAGCTGGTACAGTCTTTGTACCTCAGTGACACTTTGCTCTAGCATGCCTTAACCATTTTAAACATGGCTGGATATTTCTTCAACATTAACTGTGTTGCATTGCCTCCATTGTCCAAAATCATATTTGGTTGCCAAGTTTCAGCATTTACGCATTTATCGATGCACCACCAAAAATCTTCTTCGGTCTCACCACACCATGCAAATATCGGATAATATGCTTCAGTCAATGTCACAGCAACTTCATTCTGTGTCGAGATTATATTCCAGGCCACCCATCATTTCGTTGCACCTAATTCAACCAAAGTCTCGATTAAAACTGCAGAATATGCATTGATATGTATACAACCAACGATTCGTGCATTTCTTAACTGTTTGTCCTTGGATGCGCGCTTTTGCAGAGCCTTTATTCTGAGCATTTCTTTTTCAGCTATGGTCCTAACTTACATACTATGTTCACCATTAGAGTTATTGATGATTACATCAGATTTATATTTGCAAAGCTTTCAATAGTAACTTCGCTCGGGTGATTCTATCGTTTTTTTTTCGTACAACTAATGTGCTTATTGCAGAAGTAAGTGCTGATGTTTGGAAGGAACTTGACCGTGACACTGTTCATATTAATTTTAACAAATCGCTATCAAGTGGCGTGCTCTCAACGTACTGGAGATCTTCCCACTTAACTCCCATTCCTAAAAACAAAACTAAAGGGGATGTTCAAAATTATAGAGGGGTAGCTATACTATCCGTTGCCCCAAAATTATTCAAAAAATTATCTGTTCCACAGTACTTCCCATCATTGAACAGCGTCTCAATGAGCAACAACATTGCTTCAGAAAAATCGATCCACAACCAACAACCTAACAATTATGGTCTCTACCATACTTTGTGCAATGGAAAAGGGACACCAAATTGATGCAATTTATATTGACTTTAGTAAAGCCTTCGATAGTGTAAATCATGCAATTTTGTCTTATAAATTGAGTAAATTTGAAGTTACTGGCTTTTTGCTTCGTTAGCTGTACTCGTATCTTAAAAACCCAACTCTAACCGTTAAATTTCAGGGATATGTGTCCAATTAAATTCATGTATATCCCGGTGTATCTCAAGGCAGTCACCTCTTACTATTTCTCTTCAACATTTTTATATCAGAACTTTCTGAAATGTTATACTTATTTTACGCGGATGATCTCAAATTATATCATGTGGTAATATTCCAAAATTATTCATTGTTCCTGTAACACAAAATAAATACTCTGGTAGAGTAGTCCAACAAAAATCACCTATATCTAAATTTTGAAAAATGTCATGTAAGAAGTTTTTTCTGGCAAAATACAGTTTTATTGTGTTATCACCTCAATAATGCAAAGCTTTCGAGGAAAGTGTAATAGATCTTGGGGTCCACTGGGATAAAAAACGGTGCTTTAATTTGCATTACATGAGGTTCTCTGTAAAGCTAATAAACTTCTAGGTTTCATCAAACGACGTTCAAACGAATGCTATACACATCACCACTGCGCTCAACTCTCGAATACGCTTGTATCGTTTGGAATCCGGTCTTTGACGTTCATTCTGAAAGGTTGAATTCAGCTTATAAACAATTTTTACTCTTTACTTTGAGATCACTCTAGGATCCAAAAAATGTTCATACTTTGTCATTCTCAGACAATCGGCTGTTTTTACTTAATATGACATCACTTGCCTCCCGTAGGACCATATTGTGCTCTTTCTTTGGATTTAATGCCCTTAGAGAAATCATTAAAGTCCAATATGTTAATAGCAAAATAATATTGAATGAGCCCATAAGACTTACGAAACATTCACGTTTCCTGATTGAAAGTAATCAACATACTGTCTATGGTGATAATGAGCCAGTAAATAGGTGTGTCAAAATGTTTGATAGCCTCAACCATCTCTATTCCCCAACTATCTCTAGGTCTCAATTTAACTCCAATTTATACAAATCCCTCAGTCCTAAATCCTAGTATTGTAATAGTGAATAAATACCTAAATTACCAAATGTGTGTGAAAAATGTGATATATTGGTAAGTCTAAAAAGTATTGAGCCATTTTTTGTCATTTTTGATTGAATTGTTTTTATTTTTTTACCTAAAATGGATTTTATTTAAGTACACACAAGTATTGTGTTGTATTATCTATGACCTTTTGCCATATTTTTTGGTAGAGCCATTATTCCATCTGTGTAGATCTTCTGTGGTTTATCGGCGTAAAACTTGGCCAAGTGATTTTCACAGTCCTTTTTTGAAGTGAATTTCTTTTCATTAACATTTACAGAGACCAAACAAACGGTAGTCTGATAGTGCAAGGTCTAGACTATACGGTGGTCTGGCATTGTCATGATGGAAGACAACGCCCTTTCTACTGACCATTGATTCTTGCAATCTGGTTATTTGCTGGCAGTAGAGAGCCAAATTGAATGTTTGGCCAGGTTCTAGCACCTCATGATAAACAATTCCCTTCCAATCACACCGTACACACAGCATAACCTTATTTGGTTTCAACCCCTCGCTTTGTTAGTGAGGATTCACCTTTTTTTGACCCTGATCTTTTTTGAACGAAAGTCTCGTATCTTACCCATTTTTCATCACCCGAAATGATTTGGTTCAAAAATGGCTCGAACTTGTTGCGTCCTATTAGCATTTCGCAAATGAGAATTCGACGGTTAAATTTTTTTATGTTAATTTATGCGGCAGCCAAACGTCAAGCTTCTTTGTGTACGCAAATGTTTCAAAACTGTTTGGTGATGGATATTCAGTTCCTTACCAATGTCATGGCTGCTTATATGTCGGTTTCTTCAATTTTTTGTAAGATTTCATCGACTTTTTCAGTAATTGGTCGACCTGAGTGAGGTGCATCTTTGACATCAAAATGTCCAGAACGAAAGCGAGCGAACCATCTCTTGCCTGTGGCTTTTGATAAAGTATCTTGACCGTAATCTCGACAAATTTCTTCACGAGCCAGCGATGCATTCTCACCTTGATCGTAGTGATATAATAAAATATAAGGAATTTTTTCAGAAATTTCACTCATTTTTGAATGAATACAACTTTTGACACGACTGGTGAAATACAAAACTGTCGATATGAAAATTGTAGACTGGAATGTCACTTTTCAAATGCATGTCAGTTTGACTCAATCTGATTAGTATTGCCTGATATATGACAACGAACAGCATCTAGTAACAAAAATACTTTTTAGACTATCCAATATATAAGTATGTAGATTGTAAAATTATTTGTAAAATAAATTATAAACCTTGTTTGGTAAATAAATAAACAAATGAATTTATTTATCTTTAATGGCTTAAGGTTACTGTTCACTCATTTCACAAGTGCACATTCTTGTCGACTCAACTTCTTGACTATAGTACTTGTATTTCATTATATAAATCGTACATTCGTTGCATCATGTCCAGCATTCACCATTTCAAAAGTCACACGTATGTATCGTACTTCCAATTCAGTAGCTAATATGAAGCCACTGGTGTTAGTATCTACTCGTACATGGTGAGTAAACAAAATGCTTTCGTTATGAAAGTGCACAAAAACAAATTGGTGTCATTTCTCATTTCACCAACTACGTCTTTATCCTTCATGCATAGGATATTCGTGTGACTATCAGAATTTATGTGAGCAATTTACGTGAGAAAAATTGCAAATTATTTTTTAATGCAAAGTGACAACAGATACGAATTTCTTAAAATTTATCGTTTCTGTTTTTAACCTCTTTCCTGTTTGCTTTTGTTGTTATTGAGAGCTCAGCGGGAACGTAACATATGAGGGTGTTACCGAAATGTCGTTGAAATTCTGATCCGAGTCAATACCAAAACGTGTGTGCGATGATTTTGATGGATGTGTATGATAAATTTTGAATTTTTATGTCCTACTATTCGTAACTTGTTTGTATTTGGAATGAGAATGTGTTCCCTTCATTCAGGATTTATAAGAATTAGAATCTAAATCTATCGAGTTTAAATGTAGGATATTTATAATCACAGAATTCCTTTATGCAAAAATTTACCGTTTCGATTATGAAATGTATTCGAAGCGTACTATCACACTCGTAATTTCATCATTTGGAGTTTGGATTAAAGTTCTTCCAAAACACATAAAAAATATAAAAGAAAATTAAGACCATAAAGACCATTATGTCTCACCAGTCTTATGCTTTGTATGTTGGTTTTGACATTATTGCTTAAGTGACACATTTCCCTTCTCTGTAATCATTACCAACCATTCTTGGTTCAGGGCAACCTATAAATCATCAGATTTTTCCTGTTTTTTTTCATTCACTTCTGTCAAGCTTTTATACAGCACAAGGAGATTGTTAGTAGATGATTCGGTACTTAAACCCTCGAGAATGCTAAGCGTACACAAGAATGTTCATCTTTGGTCTACAGCACAATATATGGTATATAGCTAAGAGCAAGCATGAGTTTTTGATGCAACGGTACAAATGCATACTTCAAACTATGACACGGCACTAGAGAACCTTTGGGCAATGAATTTCAGAATATTTTAAAGGATTACGTTTGTAACAAGGTTTAAGTGCAAGTGCCTGAGTAGTATATTTGAGAAAACTTTCTTTCCAGTAAACGGTTGTAAGTTCTCCACAAAGTTGCTTAAAGAAAAATGTTCAAGCATTGACAGCATGCATTGTACGTACTTACGTAGATTGGAGACACTTTTCAGGTTCTTTGAAAAAGTATTTTAGAAGTTCTTATTTAAAAATTTAACAAACGTTAAGTTTGGTCTGAAGTACTTCATTAAATATTTTTTCAAAGGGATTCCTCTTACTAAAGTCCCATTTAAATTCAATTAATGAAAACAGACGCCACCTACTCAAATCATAGTGAACCAATGATTTGAGTAGGCAATTGAAATTTACATCGATTTGAATACAGCCTACGTACTTTCTTACTGTGTAATGATATCCATTGTCATAGCAAATCAATCGATAATCATTGCTTTAATGCTTAATTAATCGAATGATTATCATCCGGAACAATTTTTACTGCAAAAGCAATAAAAACGTTAGAAAATAAATTCATCATGAGTTCACAGAATAATGTACAGTTCCAGTATCCAATGACCATAAATATTTTTAAACTTGAAACTCATTTCATTCACACATTAAAGTGTAATATGAATCCCATACGAAGACTCAGTATGGAAATTCATTCCCACTTAATGTGTGAACTGAAATCTCATGTTTCCTTTTCATTATGAATAGCACGCAACTTAATACATGAGTCAATATTGACCGCATGTCAAAGAACCAGGTGTATAACGATATGCAGGGATGACTCATGTGGGTTCACGTGTGGAATTTTGTATGGTCAAGTATTTTGCTAGTAGTATAATAAATTAAGAATAAGGTCATTTTAGCTTGTAAGAATTCAAATGTATAAATACCAAGGAAAGATAGGAAAATACATCCAATTTTTGACCAAACGCTGTTTGACTGCAGAACCGCTGCGAATCATAGCGACTTTTGAATTTTGCTAGGACTCGCTGCTAATTGTGGCGACCGTAAATTCATCTCTTAGTAACCATGGCGTTTATGGATCGTAAGACTCCTCGCCAGAATTTTCTGTGGCCTAGCCTCTTAGTTAAGTAGGTGAACTGATATTCGTCAAGTCATTTTAATAAATTTGATATTAATCACAGTACAGAAGAAGCAAACAAGTTAGATAGTCGTAAAGTATTATAACTGCTATTGTGGGTAAAATTAACCTGAAAGAATTGAAGAATCGATTTTCTTCAATTTTCATTTTGTTTAGGGTTTTGTACTAAATACAAAACTCTATTGAGATCATGCTTTCAACGTAGATTGTAAGCTTTTCTATTTTCGGACTTGACCTTCAAGATATACCCCTTTGCTTGTCACCATACAGGTATATCGTGCCTCTCCTCTTGAAAACAGGTGATCATTGCTTCTTCAAGGTCTTCTTTGGTATGCATCTTTACACCCACTAGCAGTTCAAATGATGTTACACAAGTACTTCGTAAATAGGTAGAACTTATCACTTGTTGAACTTTTGGTACGTGTTTGTACCATTTCGAAGGGTAATCAACGCTAAATTTCGCCAGTGCGGGGATGATTATTCCATTAAGCCTCTCTACCTGTCAGTTCGCTCGTGGTAGTGATCATTGAAAGCCGCACACTTTCGGTTTCGCAATATTCTTGAAATCGGCAGATGAGAATGTTGAACCCCTGCCTGAGATGGTTTGAACTGGATTACCGAATATAGCACTTTGCAGCCGCAATTTAGTAATGATTTCATTGGCAGACGTTGCTTCCGTAAGATATAACCAACAGAATTTCGAGAATGAATCGATGACAGCCAAAATATCCTTGTACTGTTTGCTCATCGATTTCAAAGCACCAAGAAAATATATGCGGTACGTATGTAGAGGTTTTTTGCCTTTGTTCAGTGGATGTAGTTCACCCTCAAGTTTACCGCGTCTTTTATTAGTGAGTATGCATGGAATGCAGTTAACAATACATTTCAGAATTTTCTCTTCCAATTTGGGTATTTAATATCGGTTGGATGACAATTGTTTTGTTTTTTTCACGCTGAAATGAGTTTTTTCATGCGCCTGTCTGATAAATTTACACTGCACACCCTTGGGTTAAGCCATTAACTCTTGATCGCCAACCAGTTTGTATAAGATGTCTCTACTCATGATGTAGTCATGATGCGATGGTTTCTCCTTGAGGATATCAATTATTGCTTTCAGCTCTTCGTCTTATGCCTGAGCAGTTTTTATTTTCGTGATTATGTTGTCTTTGTCAATTATCAATACTGCGTAACGACTCAAAGCGTCGACGTACTTCATTCTAACTACTGACCTGTGCTCCACTTTGCAGTCGTACTCCTGAAGAAGTAGAACGCAACAAGCTACTCGTGTACATAAATCCTTCTTCTCCAGCGTTTTCGCGAAATCATTGCAATCCGTGACAAGTTCGAAAGGTATTCCAAGTAAATATACCCTGAACTTCTTCAATGTTTCAATAACAGCAAAAATTTCTAATTCATAACTGGAATATTTTCTTTCTGCATCTGTTGTCTTCCTGCTCATGTAATATACTGGATGTAATTGACTATTTTCTGGAGACTTCTGCATTATCATCGCGCCGTACCCGTCAACGGATGCATCAGTGTGGAGTTCAGTATAATGGTTCTGATTAAAAATTTTCAACACAGGCTTTCTCGCAAATTACATAAGCTAGAAACATAAGATTTTGTACGTATGTGCGAAGTGACACCCTCATCAAATTTTCACTACGAAAAGAAATTCATAAGCTCCTTAAGGGGGGTCTCCCAAAATAGAAGAGTTGCCCCTGAAAAAAAAAACTTTTCATCGCGTGTACGTAATATGGGTATCAAATAAAAGGTCTTGATCAAAACTTTTCAAAACAGGTCGTAAAATGGCTTAATATGCTCTGAGGGGTACAGGGGAAGGGGGAATGTACGAAAATTTTGTGTCCCCCTTCGCGATTGGACACCTTTGACCCGAAAAATCTGAAAAAAATCACAGACGTGTGACTTTACAAGTACAAGGGCAACAAATACCTTAGAAGTCGAAATTCGATCAACTTTGTTAATAATAGTACATTTTATAAGTTTTACGTTTTTGCCTATAAAATCAAAATACGACCCTTAAATTTGCCAAAAACTACAATTTAAGTATTTTGAAAGTTAGCTGATTGAATATTTAACAATTAAACCAACATTAACACGTGATACTAGAGAGATACACGTTTGCAACGGAGCTAGCCACTATGAATATAGGGTTTTCCAATAAGACGTGTTTGTTTGGTATTGAAAGAAATACACCATTTTTAGGGTTTTGTAAAATAATTTTACAAAACCCTAATAGTTTCGCGACCAGTCTGTCCGTCTGTCCGTCTGTCCGTCCGTCCGTCCGTTCGTCCGTCCGTCCGTCCGTCCGTCCGTCCGTGTGTCACAGCAGTTTTTCTCGGAAACTACTTAAGCTAGAAACATCAAACTTTGTGTGGAGGTGTAAAGTGGTGATCTCTTCAAAGTTCAACTACAAAAAAATTTTATAAGGTATTTAAGGGGGGTCTCCCCATATAGGAGAGTGACCCCCCAAAAAAAAAATATCATTGAAGGTAGCCGATATGGGTATCAAATTAAAGGTCTTGATGAGAACTTTTCAAAACAGGTCTTCGTTTAGCAAAATTTGCTTTGAGGGGTGCACAGGGAGGGGAAATATACGAAAAATTTGTGTCCCCCCCCCTCGCGATTGGACACCTGTGATCCGAAAAATCTGAAAAAAATCAAGAATGTAGGCCTTGGTGAGTATAACAACAACAAATACGTGAGAAGTCGCAATTCACTCAACTTTGTTAGTAATAGTATGATTTATCGATTTTATGTTTTCTTGAATAAAATCTTAACGGTGCCCTTAAATTCAATGAAATTCAGTACGTGGATGTCTATTTATAAGATTGATCTATTCTGAAAGTTTCATAAAGATTGAATCATAATTTGCGATGTTATAGCGGTTTGAATTTTCCTGTATTACTATGGAACAATATGCGCTGCATTTATTACTATGGCAACATATGGCTATGGAACAACATGCGCTTTTTACCGACTCAGACACTACAGTTTTGCTAGGGTTTGCATGAAAATTTCAGGAATGATAGGTGTCATGAATATCTTTGAGAATCGGTTCAGCTAGTGGTATCAGTAATCGTAAAACAAAATAGTGGCTGTTTTAAATGCAAAGATTGAATAATTTTGAGTTATTTTTTCCCAACTTCAACGTTTAAGGTGCATGCTTTGAACACTTGATTCAATTTAATGAATGACTGAAGATGAGTATCTACAATTAATGCTCATAAGTGAAATACGTCAAGGAGGCGGGAGAGAGCTCCTAGAAAACGGGTTTTGTAACCATTCTAAGATTCGAAAAAATAGGCCATTAATCGATGATAACAGTACAGGAGAGTGGCCCCTGAAAAAAAAATTCATCAAACGTAGCCGATATGAGTATGAAATGAAAGTTTTCATGGGAGCTTTTCAAAACAGTTGTTAAACTGTCAGTTTTTGCTTCAGTGGGGGCACAGGGGAGAAATACATGAAAAATGTGTTTCCTCCGTCGCGGATGGACATCTGAAATAATTATCGAGGGAGATATTTATGAGTATAACAATACCAAAAACCTCAGAAGTCTAAATTCATTCAACTTTGTTAATAATAGTATGATCTTCGTATTTCATATTTTCTCCAATAGAATCGTCTTTGACATGTTTCTTGATTTGATTCGATCTGGTGACTGCATTTTGTCAATTTACAAAACCCTTCTGACATGAGCGTAGGTCTGTTTACCCAACTTGTTTGTTAATACAAACGATCGAATGTTTATTTCATTATAAAAGAAAAGGTATGCCTTTAATAGTAAAAAATAACATCAGGCAAATGATTACCACGACACGCTTACAGGACCATATCCTTCTAATGAAATTTTCCATAACCGAATCGCAAAGTGGTTGCCCAAAGTCCTCGATAGCCTCACGAATTCTATCTTCGAGGTCTTGAGTTGAAACTGGGCTGTTGACGTAGACCTTCTCTTTCAAGTGACCCTAAAGGAAGAAGTCGCAAGGTGTTAAATCACAAGATCTATTCAAGATAACACCTCGTATTGGAAAACCCTATATGTCGGAATTTTGATAAAAAATTTAGAAACGGTTTGTCTTATTGATGTGTTATCATGAATAATTAAACGACAGAATCAAAACACAACGGCGGCAAATATAAAAATATAATAGCCATATTAATTCTTTGAAATCAATTTATGGTCAAGTTTTAATATGCAGAATATATTATTTGATTTACTAATAGTTTTACAATACCCTTATGGTAGGAGCACTCTCCTGCTACTTCAACTTGTTCATGTTTTATTTGAGGCCGTACTTCTTGCAAAGATTAATAGCTTCATCCAGGTTTTCGCAAGCTTCTTCTACGTTCTTTGCTGTTATGATTACATCATACATATCAGGCAATGCGATGCCTTTTTGTGACAGTTTCCGAAATACAGAATTGACATATCTCTGAAACACAGCGGGTGAATTGGCTAGACGGAAAGGTACTTTCTGAAATTGGTATTGGCCGTTATGGGTAACAAATGAAATTTTTCAAGTTAAATGTACTAAATATACGAGCATTCTCCAAACGGTTCAACAGGTCTTCAATCAAGGGAAGGGGAAAACGATCTTTGACTATAATTTTATTGATTCAGAGATAATCAACACACAGTCTTGACGTTCTGTCTGCTGCTAAAGTCAGATTCTGATGTTTCAATTATTCCCTGTTCTAGTCAATCATCGACTTGGTGATCCACTATTATTCTTTCCGTAAGAGACAAACGTTGATTTGTCGATGTTCAACATATTTTCCGTTTGATTTGTGTCAATGCAAATTACATAAATGTCAACATCAGCGTCAGTGTCAATGAACATGACTTCATTAATCCCATCGCGGTTTATGTTGACTTCGGCCTGCGCACAAAAATCCTCACCAAGCACTGCTTTGACGTCCATACATCTAGATGGAACCACTAAAAGTTCACACAAAATATTTGTGACTCTATTTCGACAAGATATAAATTAACTTTCCTCATGTTTACATTCTTAAATTGTCTGTTTACCTGTTTCATTATTATATTAAATTTCCTGCCTGTATCGAACAATGCTATAAATTTCTTCCCTTGGATTTTCAATGGCTTATGCATCACATTATTCTTCGGTTTTAAACTTCGCATATTGTTTTCACAAAAGAACAATTTTTGGAAATGTGTCCAAAATGATTACAGCATTAACATTTCGTACCGCGTTCTTTGTCCTTACACTCGGTAGATATATGTCCTTTTGCTCCACAATTAAAACATAGCCGTTTATCACTATTTGACACAACCTGTGTGTTCTTATTAAATTCTCTTTTTGCTTTCTCGCGTATCACCTTATAACATTTTGGTTTGCCTTTAAATTCACTAAATGATCTTGCACCGTTTTACTAAGATGCAAATCATCTATACCGTCGATGTCATAATCGATGTTCTCACAATTTGCGATCTCTTTCATTTCAACAAAAGAGTTCTTGAACGCTTTATTCTCTTGCCAATCGTTTTTCTGACAGCTGCTTATGCACTTGAGTACTATTTACTTTTCTTCTGAACTCCGCAAGCAATGCATTTTTCAGAATTTGCCACGAAACAATTCCACGTTCACCTCGAATGAAGAGTTTGGCGAAACTTTATAATGATTTTTTGGCGAAGATGAACTTCTAAAACTCATCCCAACACATGAGCTCGGCTATTTCTTCGAAGTCTCTCACCCATATCTCCACCAGTATATTGCTTTTACCATTAAACGGTCTGATTATGTCCTCAATGTCGCGGAAACTTACAGCAAGTCGTGGCTCTTTTGTCTCTCGGTCTTTGCTGTGATTATTGCTTTCTTCATACAACCTTTTTTCCTTAAACCTTTCGACCGGTTCTCTGCGGGTGTATGTGTACTGTCACTTCTGTGGCTGCTTTTTTGATTCCCTCTCGAACATTCACTGCCCAAAACATTTCCGTGGTTGGCATCACGATTGCTTACAACATCATTTTCATCGTCGTCTCCCGCGTCATCTTCAACATCGTCATTGTCATTATCTGCTTGGTCGTTTGCAGCAAACAGTTTCCCCTTTTGCAAGCCACGAAAGATATGTGGTAGGTATGGTTACAAATGGTGGTCAATTCAGCTTTGGTTAGGTTTTTGTATGCGTACTGCAAAATGGCTTGGTATTTTTCGTCACTTTCTTGGAAATCGAAACCGGAGAATTTTCTGAGCCACTTGCGATCGCTTCTATCGTCTTTTGTGCCAAAAACAAATTTATGCAGCGCGACCATATTTCCTTTACGGCTGCGACGCAAATTCTTCTCAAAATCTGCCAGGCACACCATATCGAAACCGTATTTTCTGTTTTTCTTTTTTTGAGCAATCCCACTTCTGACACCAAATTGTGAGAATTGATTACAACTTTTTAAATGAAGGATAAATTTATTGAAGAAAAGATAATACAATGATAAAAAAAACTAATTAAGCCCGTCGTTCGTCTTTCTCGCAGTCTCGTTGACGACTGAGTCAATCTATCGTAATGTCGGGCCACAGTGTCGTGTAGTTCTCTACATCTTTCCCACATTTATTTATATTAAGAACAAACATTAATCAATGATATATTGATTATTTTGATAGATGACCTTTGTCATCTTTCGGTAAGTTAAAAAATTACACGGTCGAAAAAGCGAAGAAATGGTCCAGCTCATTTTTAACAGCCTGATCGGAATTGAAAGTTCCACCATTCAAATAGTTTTGAAGGGAACAAAACAAGTCTTGCAAATGAGGTTCTCCATTAGAATTGTTGGCCTCGTGAACTCAAATTTGGAGGATAGTTTATCTTCTTATCGGCGGCCCGGATACCGTCAGAATCACAAACATAAAGATTCATGTCCAAATACATGAATGCTTCTGGAGGAACGAAGCCAGCAGCGAAGCAAGTCGCCATATATCTGTCTGTATGGTGGGATGGCTGTGAAATCCAAGGGATTTTGCTCACAGTTACAGATCTTGCGGTATTATTCCGAAAAAGTTTCAATAAGAAGATATCGACTCTTGTCACTTTAGCAGTTTGATAAATTATTCTATTCATTAAAAAGTGTTTCCAATCCATCTCTAGCTTTTTGTAAAAATCAGTATATGAACAAAAACATTTTTTTTTCGAAAACTCTTAATCTTTTCATAATACTATAACTCTGGTTGTATCGGATCTGTCATTCATATGTCAAAACTGGTCTAACTAGGGTCTTTTAACAGATAACTGTGACCTTTTGATCAATGTTCCTGGAATGAAAAAGTTACCGAAGAGCCATGACTACTTTTTGTTCTTTACTCAACATGATTTCACAAGGATATAATAACTATGTAACCTGTTCAATTTGAGTATTTCAAACAAGCAATTGAGCTTCTCTTTAAACTTGAGAACATTCTGATCAGTTGTATAGTAAGACGTAACGAAGAGGTTACCCCCACCTGGCAGTGATATTTTGATTACAGACACTTCAAGAAACTCAAAGTTTTTGAAGTCAACCTTTTCAATATCTTGGAAACAAAAGGGTCTTTAAACTAATATTTTGGTGCCATCTCTCGCAGCACCGTTTACCCTATCGTTTCTTTTGAGCTCAAAATCATTGAATGTCACGGAGTGCCATGCATTGAGGCGGGTTTCAGAAAAAAGCATGATGCAAGCTTTTGCTTGATTAAGAATTCTAGGAGGCAGTAACATCGATGTGGACTCACAATGAAGTTTACGTTGATCAAGATAAAACGAAGCCTTTCCATGGGAATGTGACTGGACGCCATTATTTGGGGACATTTTGACCTATATGTTGAAAAACAAAATTAATTTTTCATCATGCTTGTTAATTCTTATCGAATTTGACTCAAGTTATTGATAGATTCTGACAAGGAGCACATTATTTCTACAAACATTATTAACATTATTTACAATGTTGTCTGCTGATCCTCTAGCCATGAGTTCAAATGAAATGGAGGGCTTGACGAAGTTGGAAGAAATCATACTGTGGCGTACTTGTGTTTGTTTTGGAATAAATTTTAATTTTGCATTTTCATATCGGGGACAACCTCGATCTGATGCTGGATGACCAAAGACCCCGCAGTTCACACAATATAGTTTTTCTTTTGGTTCTATCAGAGTCAATTTTCACTCGCCGAGGCATAGATATCATTACACTTTACACATTTGTATTTCATCGCACAATTGGCAGCCAAATGATCGAATCTTTGGCATCATTAGCACTGGTTGACTTTGTTCTTCTGGAGACGTTTCCGTTTCACCACTCAGAAGTTCAAGTACCTCAGTTTCTTAAGTGCGCTTGGACTTTTTTTGCTTGAAATTTGGACTAAGTAAAAAGGCAAATTTTTAGCTCGATAATCTTTTTTTTTGTTGCAAATTTATTTCTGCTACAACTGTAGGAGATCGACTGTCTTCTCTCTTCAGTCCAGACCCTTAAACAAAATAGTCTGGTTATCTTGCTCTTGGGGGTGCACGTAAAGTAAGGAATGTCTCCAGAATTAAACGCATCTTTTTGTTGTCTGAAAATCAACCAGTGATCTAGTTTTAACCGTCAGTTTGTCGATATTCACTCTATTTGACACAAATATCGGACTAAAGCAGGGAGATGGGCTGGCCCCATTGCTATTCAATTTGGCTCTAGAGTACGTCATAAGGAAGCTACCTGTCGATACGCGAGGTACACTACTATTCAAGTCGAGCCAAGTAATAGCCTATGCGGAAGACATCAACATTTTGTTATGGTCATTAATAACTGCCAAATAGCTCTTCCTAAAACTCGCGGCGAAGCAAAACTATTAGGGCTAAAAATCAATGAAAATAAAACAAAGCTCATGACGCAGTCAAGGAAAAATACCTCAAGTACACAAAACATCACACTTGACGAATACAGTATCAAAAATGTTAGCCAATTTGTGTATTTAGGAGCCAAAATAACGAAAACGGGCAATGAAAGACACGAAATATGTCGAAAAAGACAGCTCGCAAATAAAATATTCTATTCAGTTTTGACTATCTTGAAGATCAGCTGCATACACAGGAAAACAAAGCTCTAAGTATACAAATCTGTGATAAGACCTGTGTTATGCTATGGGTGTGAAACATGGACCCTAAGCCATGCATCTGCAAATATATTGAACGCCTCTGAGCGACGGGTCCTGAGGCGAATAATCGGAGCGAAGCTAGATGGGGATCAATGGTGAACTCGATACAACCATGAGCTGTGTGAAATTTTCGACAACCCAGAGCTCTCAACGGTTATAAGACTGCGGAAGCTGCAATGGGCTGGACACATGAATCGCATGGATGAACAATGGGTACCCAAAAAGGTATTCGTTGGGAGAACTGAAGGGCGAAGACCAGTGGGGAAACCGAGGATACGCTGGTCTGACTCGCTCGACGAAGACAGCTCATCGATGCTCGGATTTCGAAATTGGAGGATGCGGTCAATGGACCGCGACAATTGTAGGCGCTATTTGCATGAAGCGAAGGCCCAAGATAGACTGTAGTGCTAAGAAGAAGAAGACTCCAAAATTATTTAATTTATTTTCGGCTGCCAAAACCGAACCACATCTTTGCTAGTTTGCCCGAATATATTGATTGGTAGGATTTTTTCCTTCCTTTCTATTTATTGGTTTTTCAGCCTGTTTTTAATTTTTAGGGTTTTTAAAATAATTTTACAAAACCGTACGAAAATGAGGTCCTGTCTGTCCGCCCGTCCGTTTGTCCATCTGTCCGTCCGTGTGTCACAGCAATTTTTCTTGCAAACTACCTAAGCTAAAAACACCAGATATTGTGTGTAGGTGCAAAAGGGATTACCCCATATACAAGTAGGAGAGTGGCCCCGGAAAACAAAAATTTCATTAAAGGTAGCCGATATGGAGGTCTTGATAAGAGCTTTTTAAAACAGGTCTTAAACTGACCTTTTTTTCATAGAGGGTTGCACAGGGTGGGGTAATACACGAAAAATTTGTATCTCCCCTCGTGATTGGATACCTGTGATCTAAAAAATCTGAAATCTTATAGAAGTAGGTGCTTAGGAACATAACAACAACAAATGCCTTAGAAGTCCAAATTCACTCAGCTTTGTTAATATTAGCATGATCCTCGAATTTCACATTTTCCTCAATACAATCGTATAAGTGCCTTTAAACTCAACGAAAACCAATATTTGAGTAGTCTTATTAAATGTCTTTATATTTTGTAGGTTGGATGAAAATCGAATGATATACACAAAAGTTATAGTTACTTGAAATTTCTCCAATTACAACAACAGTAACTCACGACTTTAGTATTTTATGGATTTTCCATCGAATCAGTCACTGCAGTTTTGATTTGAGTTACTTGAAATTTTCTGATGGGATCAATAACATAAATATCAAAGGGAATGCATGATTTGAGTGATTTTTGTTGGTTACAACAAAATGGCGACCATTGAAAATAGAGAAACAATAGATTTTCTTTTAAATATGCACATCTCTTTGACATGTTTCTTGACTTTATTCGTTGCTGGTGACTGCATTTCGAAGTTGCATACAAAACTCTTCTGACTTGAGCGTAGGTCTATCTACACAACTTGTCAAATATTCAATGAACGTTTTATCAGGTTTAGTAAGGCAATTTTCAGAATTTTCGTTACTTTCGTCCTCTAGCCCAGCAAGCGCTGCATAACAATATGTACTGACGTTTGCTCCGCCTGTGCAGAGGACATCTTCTTGATTAGATTCCTGTTGTAAATCCTATGATTTTCTGTCATCGGTTGTTTTTGATTTCATTTCTCTTTCTTGGTGGCTTGTTTTTCTTTGTTGAAAATTAATTTGCCAACTAGCTCCTCTAGTAAATGGATCCTTAGTCTGAGTTCCTCATTTTCCCACTCATACTTCTCTACTTTGTAATTAGGTTTGATTCGCTTTTGTCGATTGATAAAATTTTCAATTTGTCTTTTTCTTCATTGTTCTTTCTTTCGAATTTCCGTTTTAAGTTTTCTCGCTCTTCATTGTTGGCGATGGACATGATCGTTCTATTTGATGGCTGAAGTAATCAGGTATCTCCATCTCGTTGCTTTTGCAGCGAGATTTGAGGCAATATTCACCAACCAGGACCACCCTTGAATATCTTTCCACTTTTTCAGAAGTGAAACGTCAGTTATTCGATAATTGTTCGAATAATTCGACGGGGTGATGTTTTTTCAATTAAAAAATTAGTTCCCAACTGACTTTTATAAAAAATTATTTAAATTTTAAAATTAATGACAGGAGATTTAACAACAAATCTGTTCGCAACAACTGCTAGACGTAGAATATTTAAAACGTCTATACGCAACGAATGGTAGACGTAAATTATACTTCTGGAGATATGAAACCAGTGGTGTGATAATTCTCAATGAACCTGTCGGTCGGATAGAACGGCTGCAACATGATTTCGAAGTAGGTTCAAAATGAATGCATCGATTCTTATCATTTTAGCAATTCCCTCCGTCTCAGGCTTTCTGTCCAGATCAGTAGCTGTGCTAAGACATTTTTTTTCGAACACTCGTAACACTTTCATCATACTACCACTCTGATTATATCAGATCTAACATGCATGTGACAAAACTGGTCGCACCACAGCCTTGCAACAGATAACTTTGACCCTTTGATCAATATATCTGGAATATAATAGTGGTGGAAGTGACTTCGAAGGATACTAATTAAGATAAGCACCATGATATCGAACGATCTATGTGAAGCCGTTCTGAACTACCCTCACCAAATCTTTCAAATTCCGTTTCAGGTCTTGTTTGATTCGCATTTCCGCGTATTTGTTTTCATTCGCCATCTTTTGTTGTACGCTTGCATATCATTGAACATTCCCAGATGCTTCCGGATGACTGATATTTTCAGCGATGATATATGCCAGCGTTAAGGCATTAAGATTGCTGGCAAAAAAATAATTGTGCAGGCTGTTCAATTTGAGCATTTCAAACAAAGAATTGAGATCCATTGTATTGGCCAAAATAACAAAAATTTGATCTCTACCTTGCAAAAAGTTGAAAGTATTGAATTTGAATTTATCAATATATTGGAAATCATAGGGTGTTCTAACTAATATGACAACTATAAACTCAAAATCATATGACAATATTCTTTAGCAGTCAATATATGGGCATATCCGAGCTAATTTTCGTTTAGCAATTTTTCTCGCAAACTACAGCACACAAAAATTACGTACAACAAGTTGGGTAAACAGACCTACGCTCATGTCAGAAGGGTTTTGTATTCAATTTACAAAATGCAGTCACCAGATCGAATCAAATCAAGAAACATTTCAAAGACGATTTTATTGGAGAAAATATGAAATACGAAGATCATACTATTATTAACAAAGTTGAACGAATCTCGACTTCTAAGGTTTTTGGTATTGTTATACTCATAAATATCTCCCTTGATAATTATTTCAGATGTCCATTCGCGACGGAGGAAACACATTTTTCATGTATTTCCCCCCTGTGCCCACACTGAAGCAAAAACTGACAGTTTAACAACTGTTTTGAAAAGCTTCCATGAAAACTTCTATTTCATACTCATATCGGCTGCGTTTGATGAATTTTTTTTTCAGGGGCCAGTCTCCTGACTGTTATCATCGATTAATGGCCAATTTTTTGAATCCTAGAATGGTTACAAAACCCTTTTGCTAGGAGCTCTCTCCCACCTCGTTGACTTGTATCACTTATGAGCATTAATTCTAGGTACTCATCTTCAGGCATTCATCAAATTGAATCAAGTGTTCAAAACATGCACCTTAAACGTTGAAGTTGGGAAAAAATAACTCAAAATTGTTCAATCTTCGCATTTAAAACAGACACTATTTTGTTTTACGATTACTGATACCACTAGCTGAACCAATTCTCAAAGATATACATGGCACCTATCATTCCTGAAACTTTCATGCAAATCCTAGCAAAACTGTAGTGTCTGAGTCGGTGAAAAGCGCATGTTGTTCCATAGCCATATCTTGCCATAGTAATAAATGCAGCGCATATTGTTCCATAGTAATACAGGAAAATTCAAACCGCTATAACATCGCTAAATATGATTCAATCTTTATGAAACTTGCAGGGTAGATCAATCTTATAAATAGGCATCTACGTACAGAATTTCATAGAATTTAAGGGTACCGTTAAGATTTTATTCAAGAAAACATAAAATCGATAAATCATACTATTACTAACAAAGTTGAGTGGATTGCGACTTCTCTTGTATTTGTTGTTGTTGTACTCACCAAGGCCTACATTCCTGATTTTTTTCAGATATTTCGGATCACAGGTGTCCAATCGCGAGGGGGGGGGACACAAATTTTTCGTGTATTTCCCCTCCCTGTGCGCCCCTCGAAGTAAATTTTGCCAAACTAAGACCTGTTTTGAAAAGTTCTAAACAATACCTTTCATTTGATACCCATATCGGTTACTTTCAATGAAAATTTTTTTTCGGGGGGTCACTCTCCTATATGGGGAGACCCCCCTTAAATACCTTATAAAATTTTTTTGTAGTTGAACTTTGAAGAGATCACCACTTTACATCTACACACAAAATTTGATGTTTCTAACTCAAGCAGTTTCCGAGAAAAACTGCTGTGACACACGGACGGACGGACGGACGGACGGACGGACGGACGGACGGACGGACGGACGGACGGACGGACAGACGGACATATTTTACAAAACCCTAAAATTATTTTACAAAACCCTAAAAAAGTTAGAATGGTTTTTAAGAGGAATCCAATAATTTATGAAAAGGACAATTTTTTATACCAAAACTAGCCAATATGTGTATCGAAGAAGAGGTTTTGGCGAGAACCAATTATTGAAAGTATAATAACGGTATTAAAGAGCACAGGATAGTTAAAATATGTAAAATACTGGTATCCTCCTCTTCGGGGTTGTACATCTTCGGGCTGAAAAATCTGAAAAAATCATGAATTCTGGCCTTAATGGCGACAAAGGGCAACAAATAGCTCCTAAGTCAACATTTGTTAAAATTTCTTAGTGAAATTATGATTAGTGAAGTATGCATTTTTTTCATAGAATCTTAAGGGAAGCTTCAATTTTTCAAATTCGTTTGTTTTGTAATACGTGCATAATCAAGTCCAAAAAGCAACATAAGACAATTGAATATTTTACAATTTCAAGAGCAGCAATTTATTGGGGCAATAGACGTTTCTGAGCACGTCAAGTCAAAATCAAAGTCTAAAGCACTGTATTCAACATTAACTGTTATAAATTTTTAAAAAATATAAGCTAATTTCTAACAATAAAAATACAAAAATAGAATGGTCTAAATTTCAATATTATCAGTTAAAAAACATTTAATTGAAAAACAATATCAAATTCAATTTAATTGAAATTATTGCATACACAAAAAAAAATTTCCGAATGTAAAAATAAAAAAAAACACAAATACTAGTATGAGTTAACTTTTTTTTCAAATACACATAAAAACATAACAAACTTCAGTCTTTTATAAAATGAACCGATACATGAAGATAGTTTCATATTAACGTTTTCAGTTACACTCTTACACTAAACTTCTCTGAATTTGGTTTGGTGGTTTTGACTATGCAGACATAATCGTCGGGTGTATAAATTAGGCCTGCCATTAGAGATCGTTTAATGTTCTTTTCAATCAGAGAATGGACATTGTCGCCTTCGTTTTGAGTGCGGCCACTTGCTAAATACTTAAGGGAAACAGATTCAATACCTGCGTACTTAGCAATATCATAGAAGTGTGCTTCCAATATAAATTTATTTTTTTGTTGTCCTGCACAATTGTCTGAATACAAGACAACTTTCAAATTATTATCATTGTAAGCTCCACTCTATAGCTTCAGAAAGTGAAGCAAACAGGTACCGATCTCATTAGGCCCTCTTTTTCCTTGTCCTTCATGCCACATAAAACAGGTAACTGGCCCTTGTCCTTTTTCTGCCAGGTCAAACACAGTAAAGTTGTGGGTCGTTAGTGTTAATCGGTAGTAAAATATAGATAAATCTACGCTTGGGGTCAGCAGTGCGGCCTGTAAGTCGAAACAAGCAACAAGGTATGGATGATGTTGCGAATTCCGGCGTACCGACATTCTCCCATCCGGAACATCTCCACCTTCTTTTGGGTATTTATTGCTTTTCTCCTGTATATTTATTTAATTTTATTAAAATTTTACCAATTTCCCTATAATTCTACTTTCCACATTATCACAATAATACCTTTTTCCCTTATTTTAAATTAAAAAAAATAATTATGTAATAATAATTGTAATTTTCCCACTAACAACACTCCATACATTAATTCCCATTAACAAAATTCATTCTATAAATTTTCCCTAACAAAACCTAATTCCTTCCTCTATACTAACTAATTTTATTCATTAGCTCCCACTCACAAATTTTATTTTTCATACTTACAAAAAAATTATTCACGTTTCCCTTCTAACAACTTTCAATTTCATACCCATCAAAAAAGAGTTTAAGTTGCTAGTTTGATGAATGGGAAATCAATAGAAGGTAGCTCCGTTGGTAGCGTCGTGGGTTCTCAACCAGGAGTCTGCTGGAACCCTAGGTTCAAGTTTCGCGAGCGCAGGGAAGCACTCTTTTTTGGAGTATCGGCAAAATCAATAGTCTCCGTATATATGTGACACTTTGCATCTAATCAAACGCTTCTTTGGTTATGCAAATTGCCATATGTGCAAAATGGAAATTGTTGCGTTTGTCGGTACGAAAAAGATGTGTGGGTAACGGAATCGAGGTGTAACAAACTTCGATTACCTTACCCAGATGCGCCAGCGATAATGAAAAATGAAAGGATTGTGGAATTGAAATTGGGTTCTTGGATTTAGGCAGTTGGTATTTGACTGGAAGATAAAAGGGATTATGTTTGGCGGCACGGTTCGTTAATTCGAGGAGAAGAAATTCGTTTTTTCAGTTTAAAAAGAGGAGGAAGTTATTTGACGGTGTGAAAAAGATTTGTTTTAATTTGGACTCTTGAGAAGAAATTGCAATTTGAAAGTTGTAAAGTTCTTTTAATTTGGAATCAAAAAGTGGTTTTGAGTTGGGATATGAAAACTGAATTTAATGTGAACGTTGAAAAGTGTACTTAACCTGGCAAGTTGAGAAGTTATTGTAATTGTGAAACTAAAAAGTGACTAATTAAGAAATTGGAAGTGAGTGTAATTTGGATTACTGGGTGGAAATTTAATAATTGGATGGTGGTGTGGTTGATTGATTTGGGATGCATCAAGGGTAGAGATTTGGATTGTGAGTTGGCATTATCCGGGATTATTATGATTAAAAGCGAATGATGCGGAGATAAGAGAGAGTGTTGAAGTGGAGAATTCTTCTTATTAGCAGTGATCAATAGTGAACCAATTTCGTTGTGCCCTTTCGTGAACGACAATACTGCCCAGACTTGTTTTAGAAACGAAGAAAAAAAAATAAATTTAATTTAAAAAAAATTGTTTTGAAAATTTGATAGTTTTTAGCAGTGCCCCGTTCCCCTTCCAGTTGCTGAGCGCTCCGCAGCCGTGCAAGGGGTAAGTTATTGCATATGATTTTTTTCCCTTATTATTAATATTTCATTGGCATATTTGTTTTAGTATTTCATTGGCATTTATTTTCTCTTTTTATTAATATTTCATTGGCATTTATTTTCATTTATATTTTATGTTTCAATTCCCTTTTACTGTTTACAAGATAATGTGGTTTTAGTCTGTTCAATTATAAATTTGAAAAGGGGCCTTGTTTCATTGAATTTGTTTATATCTTTTGAATTGACTGGTCAAATCGGTGCGTTGTAATTAGGCTTCAGTAAAAATATAAAAATGATGAAGTGGTAAATCAATCATCTTTTATTTCTTAAAACGACCTCCCCCTTTCCCGTCCTTTTCCCTCCGTGTTAGTGTTTTTTATGTAAGGTGGCTCAGAACGAGCAGAGGGTGTCCCGGAAGTCCCATGACACGACTGAGCACTAACCGGCCTCAGTATGCCACCTTGGGCTACTCACCCCTCTGCTAGAAATTAATGACTGCAACTGCGGTGATCCACGATTGTAGCAACGATTCTCGGCAAGCTTATCTTTATCTCTCAATTTTTCTTCTCTGCGTAATACTTTTTCTGTCTGATGTTGCAAATAGCTTTCTTCCAATATTTTCTTTCCTCGAGCATCAGCGTTTTTGTACTCAACACATTTCTGGCATTCGTCATTTTTAAGAAGAGAAAAAGGACAAATTAAATTCATTATTAAATATGTTACTATACGTGCGAAAGCCAGCGATTTTTTTGCTTTGGTCTTCGTAATCAGCTTTGTAGTCACAGCATAGCTGCGCGATGGATTTACCACCTTCAACAAATCATTTTTCAGAGTGGGCTTTAGTGTAGTGACTCTCAATTCTGGGTATAGAAGAAATATATGCTCTCATATTATTTTTCACGCACTCTGGTAAGGCTTCCTTTTTGTGTTTTCCCCACATGTCTTCAAATATGTATTCTTTTCGTTTTACTATAACGGTCCTTATGAACAGATTAGTCACTTCCAAGGTTGAAATAAAAAATTACTTGCAGACCCTGAATTTGATGGCATCTTTAAGAAGGTAATATGCACTATTTTTGGATCGTGGTGCTTCTCGTGGACATTTATAATTCACTTCATCCATGAGAGTGCCAACAAATACTCTCTCCTTAGAGATTACAGCCAGATTCCGGTTTTTTTTTCGAATATTTCCAATCGTTTATTCTGCGAAAATTTCGCGTAACATTTAAATTTATAACTGTCATTACACGCCCTGCATTTGCCTACGTGGTATCAATTTTTCAGTGCTGGTTGTTTTGTAGGCTTTTCCTTAATTGCTTGGTGGCCTTTCTTTTCCATTTCATTGACTTGGCGTTATTTTTTCTAGTTTTCTTTTCTCTCTCATCAGTTTCATCCGCCTTACGGTTTTCTTTGTCACTATGAGCGTCATTCGAAGCTGCAGAAGAAATTGTTTTCGGTACGGCATCAGAGTCTACTATAGGATCATCAGAAAAAAATCTGAGCCGGTATCTTCATCATTAATAGCTGACAGTACGTTTTCAGCATTTGATGGTCCTGAAGTTACATTTTCAGCGACCTTCAACGTTAAATCGGCTTCTGGAGTTCTCTTTCTCAGTTTAATTTCTAGCATTTCCAAAATTTTCTCGCTTCTCGACTCCATTTTTGTTTCTAGTTGCAAAAAATATACACTTCAATACGGCTAATCTTCTAGTTTCCTATGTATTCTTTTACATCAAAATAGCTTAACATGAAATATGACTAAACTGCATAAAATATGCATTTCAAAATGCCTTTCATTTGAGGTATGCAATTGTGGCACAATTCAAAATGTTCCAAAATAACTTTACATAAAGAAGCAAAATTTGATTTTCTGTTAATCAATACTGGCTTATAGTAAATTGAGCCACTTTGTCCAGAAGAAAATCAGACAATATAAACTCAACTTACTGGTTTGTCTCTAGATCTGCCGTTACTAAATTTACTTCTCACTAAACACGTGTCGAAATGCCGATGGCTTAGAATGCACTAATAAGTTATGCCTCTATAGACCTGTTTGAATAGAGAAAAGTATGTATACGCAATAGTAACACAAGTGCAACCTGGCGGCTTATTATTGAAGTTTCTTCGTGCCGATTTTGTTCATAATATAGGGTATGCTACTGTGAGTATAATTAACGATATAACTCAAATTTTGTGATTTTTTAAGATGTGTCACTATAGAATTTCGTGAGCGATATATATTCCAATTTTCACAGATATTTCAGAAATGGCTTTTAATACTGATATGTCATTGCAACTGCTAAAACAATAAGGTCAAAAGAACGCTGGCAAAATGGCGGCAAATTTAAATATGTGATTCTTATATATAACTTTTTTCTGTGAATTTAAAGGTTCTATATACGGCTGAAGTTGCGATTTGAAGGGCATTGTTTCATTAACCAATTTATTTCTAAAACTCTTCTGTCAGGAATACTCTCTTGCTACTTCGATTCGTGTCTAACTCATGTGGATCGTGTTTCATCTAACCTGATAGAATGAAAATACTTATCATCTTCAGTATAATTTGAAATAACTAGTCTACATAATTCTTGAGAGAAAATTGGAATTTGGTTCCTGATCTGAATGACGAATGTTTAATTTTATGCAGAATTCTTCGTATCAAAGTGCGCATCAAAATCCACGAACAAAATTATACATAACAATTGAAAAATAACCTCAGAGGTAGATAAAGAGAATTCACTGATGCGTCATAATATGGGACAAACCAAACAAAAAATGTTCGTGTTGCTTACGATAACCTTCTTTCAGTATTGCGTTTTCATTATTGCTGACCTATGACATTTCCTTTCAGTTCCTTGCTTCCTTTTCAAGGAAACCTTTCTCATGAAAAATAACTACTCTAAATATATTATTGGTAACAACCTTGAAAATATAAGATACATAGAATTTGGTAAATGTTTTATTTCATAATCATTTAAAGTTCAAGATAAAATATTTTTGCTATTTGAGGAAATCAGCCAATTAATTTCAATTTACATTAGGCTTTGGTTGACTTTACAATTTGTAGATGAGTAGATTTATTATTCGTGTATCGACAAGAAACGTCGTAAGAAAACCTGCAGAATTCTAATGGTATTCCCCCAATCGTATAGAAAATAAACAGAAGACAAAATTATTCCACATGTCACAAGACCTAACAGACATTCTTTTTCTTTTTTAACCTTTCGGATCATATAAATTGAATTTTTCGGTGAAAAGGTTATCAATCCTGTTCGTTTGTTTTTCCTAATGCATGTCCAATTTTTGAAACATACAGACAGGGGAAGGGTGTGGAGTGTACAAATTCATCTGAAATTTTGCATTTAGACAGTACTTGGTAGCTGCAATTACATATTAGAACTACAGCGTACATTGCTCAACTGTATGAATTAATTCAAAAAATTTAATTTTTCGTTATGAATCAAATTTAAAATATAACTGTCAACGTCCCAAAAGAGTACTTTTGTCGTAAAGATATACGCATAAATAACTCAAACTTCATTTAAAAATCGTAGCTGATTAAATCATTTGAAAAATTTTCCGAATCAGGGTACTAAACTAAATTATAAATTTGCGAGTGGAATGTCATATGAAAGGTCTCGAACTACCTAAATAGTGCCGAAATGTGCGGAAAAGAGTGAACTTTACGAGATTTTTGCATACCTCTTCATGATTGGATACGTTTAACGTGAAAGTCTGAAAAAACCATGGAATCATGTTTTTTAAAAAACGCTTCAGAATTCAAAATTCATGTAAACGTGTATAATATTA
Organism: Odontomyia ornata; assembly: GCA_963969285.1. NCBI lineage: Eukaryota > Metazoa > Arthropoda > Insecta > Diptera > Stratiomyidae > Odontomyia > Odontomyia ornata. The sequence goes on along the minus strand of OZ017738.1, from coordinate 63,838,340 downwards.
GCGTTACTTTACTTTGCTTGTATGAAATCGGAACTGTATACTTAAGTCCAATAAAATTGGGCATGCAAGTGGTTCATTATAAGCTTAACCTTTAATTGTGGACGTTCCATTTTTGTTACACTACTAGACCGCTATCTTTACGGGCTGGTTTCTATCTGGATGAGTAAGTATTGTATCATTTTTTGCACTTTTCAGACTTATTAGCTTGAGATCACTTTATAGGTATATAACCAGAAGAAAATGACTTTTTTAGTTGGTTTTACTTCTTTTATAATAAAATACAAAGAACAAAGAACATAAAAAGCCTAACATAGTTTTCTCAAAACTAAACAGAAAAATTTCGACAAGGGCCCTACTTGGTCATATTTATTGGCAGTCTTTGCATAGCGGCTTAGAGCATTGTAGGCATATTGTTGACAGCGTACACAAGTGTGGGTCATCTTTCGTTTTATCTTTGGTTGGCATAGTTTACACTTCTCACGTTTAGGAACTATATTTTCTTTACTTGGTGGCTCTTGGGATGGCATAGCAGGGACCAAAACTCGTTTCAGCGTCATAACTAATTCTTTTGGCAAATGAATGTTTATAACTCGTCTTTGCATATGTGGAACCACCAGGGATCGTGCTAATTTCTTCAGAAATTTACCTCTTTCTAGTTCTTTGTCTTGATGTTGATTGAACAAAGTGTAGGCATTAATTCCACACAAGTCCAGAACTCTGTGGAAAATCACCATAGACCTTCTTGTTCGGTGACTGCTCGAATAAATTGAACATTCTTTGCCCGTTTCATTTACCCACTCTTTTGTGGAATTATAGAATAATATCATCTCGCGTTTCTTTGTATGTATTATCGTGATGCAAAGATGATATCAGGAGCAAAGCTTAATTCTTCTTTGGCACAAGAGAACACATCGTTTTGTCGTTCATAAAACCGAATAAAGATGAACCAATCTCTCTAGACTTCTGTGTCTGAAATAAATTCGGTATTTCTTTTTTATTCTTTTTCCGAGTCCCAACATACGTTAGGTTACGCTTAGACAGTTCATCTACAAGTTCAATAGACGAGAACCAGTTGTCTGCTCTCACGTTACGATTGGTTCTTTGTAACAGCTGTGTCAAGCGTAGCACGCATTGAGTGGGAACAACATTCCTGAATATAAATAACCAATATAAAAGCAAAGGGTCTTTGCATCACACAAGGCATGAATATGTAGGCCATATTTACCGAATTTCTGGGGCATGTACGAAATCATGTGGCTTCTTCCACGAAACTCTACTAGCATCTCGTCAAAAGTAACATATTCACTGAGTTGATATAGTTTTTGAGAATTAGTGATAAACTTATCAAATATTCCAGAAGCAGCGGCTAGTTTACCTGTCTTTATTCTCTCAGTGCGATCTGCTGGGTTATCAAAACGTAGGCAGTTCAGAAGAACTAAAAATCTGGTTTCTGACATACAGCACCTGAATATTTCACAACCTGTTCCATCAGTAGCAGATATAAAACTGGTAGATTCGTGATTTGATTTCAGGGCGGCAGAGTAGTATAATAATCCTAAGAAGGCATTGAGTTCTATCATGTCCATTTTTTTATAATTCTGACCTGTCTTGATACTTGAATTTGGCTCTAAAATCAGCAATTTTCAAGTTAGTCCATATCAAAATGGTTTGTCGTATTTTGTCATCAAAAATTTTATTCCAAATACTGATACGATCTTTGTTTTTGTCTTCAGTCAGATGCAGAATAGATCTGTTCAACACTATATTATGCTGTGGAGTGCGAAATCTTCTGGAAGGTGGTTCTGTAGCACATTTCTAGCGATTTTGACTATAATAACACTTTGAGGGCCGAAACTGTGCTATAGATATATTGTCGTCATCTGAACTTTCACTATCTGATCTCCTTATGTCACCGTCAGCTCTGGTAATTCTACCACTTACTTCAATAATCTCTTGTTCACTCGAGTGATTTTCTTTAATGTCAGCTTCATAAAACAAGCAATCATCAACATCCCCATCGCTGTCGCACTGATCCGATTCTAAAAGCAATCGTTGAAACACGTCTTCAAAAGAAGGATTATCTAATCGCAATATTTTACTGGCACTCTGAGTCGACGAACTCGATATTCGTTTGCCTGCAGTCGTTTTTTGACATTTTAGTTTACAAAATCTAAAACAAACAAAATCACCGTCAGCGTCAATTTACAACACAAACATGGACGCGCGGTCTCACAGACCGCACTCAAAATATAAAGCGAAATTACTCACCCGAAATTCAACCGGCGACGTAACCTTCACTCTCAACGGTCGTTTCGCCACAAAACCGAAGCTAATGAGGTTGGCATACGCGTGGGGTACACGGGAGGAGGGGCACGAGAATCACAAATAGCAAGTGGTCTGTGAGACCGCACGTCCATAGTTAAAGGTTAATATACATATTCTAAAAACTTCGTCCAGAGAAACCAGAATTGTTAATCGCTGTTTTTTGTTAAATACAAAAGAATAACAATTCTGATCCCATAACAACACAACAAAGTAGCATCGCTGGCAAACAAAAGGGTATATGTGAATGTTGCGCAAAAAAAACTTAAATCTTACATATAACAAACTACGCGAAGGTTAAAATTTACCTCCACTATTGGCCAACTACGGCACTTGGTGGATCCAAGTTCAAGCATTGCTAATCAAAATAGGCTGTCTGGAAATATGTAATGAAAAATTTATCTAGCCAGACGCAAGTATACTTTAAAAAGCGTCTTAGTGAGAATCAAATGATCATACCTTATTTTGTCAATAGCAACGTCCGAGTTTCGACAAGAAATTACATAAAGAATAAAACCTGGGATTTGGTAGACTTGCCGAAAGGGCGGAAACCCATAAAATGTAAATGGGTATTCAATATTAAGACCAACCAAAAAGGAAACAAGTTGGGTAGACAGACCTATGTTCATGTCAGAAGGGTTTTGTACTCAACTTACAAAATGAAGTAACCAGCATCAAATAAAATCAAGAAACATGTCAAAGACGGTTTTATTGGAGAAAATGTGAAATTCGAGAATCATACTTTCATTAACAAAGTTGAAAGAATTTTGACTTCTGAGGTATTTGTTGTAGCTACACGCATAAAAATCTCCCTTGATAATTTTTTCAGATTTTTTTAGATCACGGGTGTCCATTCGCGAGGGAGGAAACATATTTTTCATGTATTTCCCCCCTGTGCCGCCACTGAAGTAAAAACGGTCAGTTTAAGAACTGTTTTGAAAAGCTCTCATAGAGAACTTTCAGTTGATACTCATATCGACTACCTTTCAAGGAATTTTTTTCAGGGGCCATTCCTCTGTACTGTAATCATTGATTCATGGCCTATTTTTTCGAATCCTAGAATGTTTACAAAGTCCTTTTGCTACGAGCTCTCTCCTGCCTCTTCGACTTCTTTCAATCATATGTACTCATTTCCATGATACCTATCATTCCTGCAGTTTTCATGCAAATCCTAGCAAAACTGTAGTGTCTGAGTTGGTAAAAAGCGCATATGGCTCCATAGCCATTTGTTTCCATAGTAATACAGGGCATATTGTTCCATAGTAATACAGGAAAATTCAAATTGCCATAACTTCGTCAAATACTATTCGATCTTTATGAAAAGATCAATCTTATTAATAGTCATCTGTTTGCTAAATTTTATTGAATTTAAGGTTACCGTTTATATTTTATTCAAGAAAACATAAAATCGATAAATCATACTATTACTAACAAAGTTGAGTGAATTTTGTCTTCTCATGTATTTGTTGTTGTTGCACTTATGAAGGCCTACATTCATGATTTTTTTTAGATTTATCGGATGGAAGGTGTCCAATCGCGAGGGGGGGGGGGTATGCGAAAAGTTCGTACATTTCCCCTTCCCCTGCCCCCCCCCCCCCCCGGTACTGATAAGGAAATTTGAAGACTTGTTTTGAAAAGATCTCATTGAGACCTTTCCAATGACACCCTATTCGACTACCAATGGTGAATTTTTTTTTTTGAGGGGTCACCTCCCTATATGGGGAGACCCCCCTTAAACCCCTCTGAAAAATTTTTCCACCCCTGAACTTTCAAGAAGTCACCACTTCTGACCTTTCCACAAAGTTTTATGGCTGTAGCCTCTATAGTTTCGGAGAAAAAGTGCTGTGACATACAGAGGGACGGACGGACGGATAGACAGACGGACACAGGTCGTGATTGCAATAGGGTTTTGTATTTTAGTACAAAACCCTTAAAAATAGTTCACTACAAGTCAAAACTTGTGGCGAAAGGAAGTAGTCAAAAAGTGAATATCGATTATAAGGACACTTTTTCGCCGGTAGCACGTTATTCGACGTAAGACGTGTCCTCGCGTTGGCTGCTGGATTTAATTTGTTGGTGCATAAAGTGGATGTAACTGCTGCATATCTTAACGGCACTCTCGAGGAGGAGGTATATATGGAGCAGCTTTAATTGATAAAAGATATCCGGAGTGAGTATGCAAATCAAAGAAAGCTCTTTATGGATTAAAACAATCCGGACGTGAATGGTTGGGTGAGACATTGAAGAAAATCGGTTTCGTTTAATTTAAAGCGGACACTTCTGCCTATATAATGAATAGAGCTGACAGAACGAATATAATTGTTGTTTATGTCGATGACATGCTGATTGCAAGCTCTCCTCAAGATGATTTAGACTACATCAAAGAAGTTTATCATCTGTTTTCAACATTATTGACAAAGGACTTGCAGAATACTTCATAGGAATTGAAATATTCAGAAATGAAGAGCGAGGAAACATAACAATTAACCAAGAGCAATTCATCAAAAACCTTCTTCAGGAAAATCGTATGTTGGAATATAACTCGACACCAATGCCACTCAACGGAACGGAGGAACGATCTCAAAATCTTGCAGCGACTGCACAAACTGTGAAAAGGCTCATTTAAAAATGTATCAGTCAATAATCGGATCTCTCATGTACCTGGCACTGATGGCGCGACTTGATATATTACATTGCATGGTAAAGCTATTGCAATTCAATCAGGAGCCACATTCAACGCATTTGAAGTCTGCGAGGAATATTTTGAAATATTTAAACTTCACTATAAAGTTAAAAATCGTTTATTCTAAAACAAGTCATTCTTCGGTGGGATACGCTGATGCTGATTGGGCTGGCTGTAATGATGAAAGAAAGTAATTTACAGGGTACATTCTTACACATGGTGGTGGCCCCACATCTTAAGAATCTCGAAAACAATATGTCGTAGCTTAGAGTTCTACGGAAGCAGAGTATCTTACCATGTCGTAAGCAACGAAAGAAATTATTTTCTTAAGGAGTCTGTTAGCTGAAATGGGTTTTGAAAACGTCATCAATGGACCAACATTGCTTTATGGAGACAACCAGAGTGCCTTACAACTTGTGAAGAATCCTGTTAACCATGCGCGCACAAAGCATGTTGATGTGCGCGTTCATCACATCAGGCAAATGTTCAATGAGACCATTATAGACGTTGAATACGCATCTATCCAGGAAATGGTTGCAAATATTCTGACGAAAGTGCTCGCCAAGAAAAATCATCGAAAATTCGTTAAATTACTTGGATTATCATAAATACGAATCAGATTTTTTTGGTGCATTGTTAACTTAATTTTTGTGTTTTATGAATTCTGAAAAATAATGAAATCTTACTTCAAATTGTTACAATGGAAAGATCAATAGATCGACCTTGTATTGTGGGAGACTGCTGAAATATAGTACTTTTAGATAGCACAGTAAAAATGCAAGACATGTTCTAAAATTACTTTGCTCTTTCTCTCTCACTGTTATTACATGTGTATCAGATTACGGCATTATCATTACTTTGTGTTCTTTTGTTAAAGGAATCAGTCGCACTGAATATACCGCTTGATCTAGACACGCTGCTTTTTACTGCTGTAAATCTCACTAACCTCAACAGAAACAAGAACAAATATCGTCCTAAATGGAACCGGTTTGTTCCAATTATCAGAAGACTGCACCATTCACACTAAGGAGTTTATCTTTTCACTTAAAATAACGGTCCAGTCATCAATTTTCAAGTTATATTACTTCAAAGGTTCCAGTTTTCAACTAAACGTACAAGCTTGCGGCGATAAAACATATTGCAAAATCAACTGTCATACAATCATCGGAATCTTTGCATTCAGTAGCAACTGAGCAAGAAATCTTATTAGCTGAAGTAAAGGAAACCGTTTGGAAGAAAATCTACGACCCTGGAATTACTGCAGGTGCATCAACAATAACAACAATAACATCCCTGCTAATTGGTTATAACGTTTTACGTGTTGATCCGTGCTCCAATGCTCTATTATGGTTAATTAAATTTTTTGTGCAAAGTGTGCTATTGAAGTTAAAGCCACAGTTTATAAGCGCGATTGCATAAGATGTGTTTCGTTTTTCACCTATAGTGTGCCGATTTAACTGATATTCTCTTAAATGCTTTGAACAGTTCGCCTAATCTGTGATGGCAGTGCAATTCTTGTGTTGCGTCTGACTTGAACACTTTTAAAAAGTTTGAGCTACTTGTGTTGCTGTCTGACTTGAACACTTTTAAAAAGTTGAGCTACTCTCCACTCAACTGAAGGAGTTGCATATTAAATTCACGAAATTTGACTCAAAACTTTCCGATGTTGCTACTTGGATCAAGAAGTCAACGAGCTATGCATCTGCGCTGCAAGAGGAACGCAAGAGTGGAATAAAGAGTGTGCCTACTAATGATGTTGATAGTCCATCAAACTTATCGTTACCGATTACTGCCACATCTGCCATTCCTGCGAACGATACAGAGCAGATTGTAGATACTATTGGCGAAAGATCTACTGCAAAAAATTGGACAACAGTTGGCGAAAAACCAAAAATCCGATCCATAAATAAGAGTTAGAACATTTTCGGTACTGCAGCTGATTGCGATACTCTTAATGTGGTGCATACAATGAAATACTTGCATGTATCTAAACTGAACCGGATGCTATTCGTAATTACGTAGCCAACAAACTTAACGTAAATGCAAATTGAATCTACGGTTCATCAACTTCAAGCTAGGTGTGCCATCTTCTTTATATAGCAAGAATTTTGATAAGGAAATTTGGCTCATTTCTGTAAAATTGAGTCCGTTTATCACATATGATAAGCCAAAAAACGTAGAGAAATCTCCAACGACTCTTCCTCCACAACATACGGAAGAGACTTTATTGCACCCTCCCCAACCTGGGGTGGATCTTCCTCAGACATCACTTCATTCAGAAACAATAAAGTGTTCTCTTCGCCCAAAAAACAAATAATTATCTCTTCAAATTCGTCGACATCTGCTATGAACAATATTGAAGTCACGGTTTTATCTTCACTGAGCACCTACTCCATCTACTATCAAAATACTAGTGGTATCCGAACAAAAACATCGCAGCTATTACTCGCTTCGCATCTGCACTTACAGTAAAATTCGAGTTTTATAAATTTGATGAAACTAGCGATGATGATATTTTTGATCAACTTGATTTTTCAAAAGCAAAGTATGAAAAGATTATTGAAATGTTTAAAACCGTTGACTGGTCGGTTTTAGATTCATTCGATGACCCAAATGATGCTTACAAACTTATTTGCGATAAGTTCTCTCATGCCATTTCTAATTTTGTCCCTAAAAAACATAAAGTATTAAGGAATAAACCTCCTTGGTTTAATACACACTTAGCCAACTTAAAAAATGTAAAAAACAAAGCATCCAAAAAATTTAAAAGATCAAACTCTGAGGAAGACAGATTATACTTTTTTCAAAAACGAAACGAATTCGATTATTTACACCATTTTCTATACAATCAGTACTTATTTAAGATTGAGAGTAATTTGAAGGCAAATCCTTCATCTTTTTGGCATTATATCAATTCTAATCGCAAAACAAATGGATTTCCGTCACTTGAGTCATGTAAGTAAGTCATACTAGGTTTTTTCAGACTGTCTATGAAAACTATGATGGGTTGTCTTCCACTAATTCAATAGCTAGTTTTGACTGTCCTGACGTCGGTATCTTAGGCAATATTGATGTTTCTACTGAGGATGTACTTTGCGCTATATCAAATTTAAAACCTAGCATTAATAGGTTCCCTGTCCTATGTATCACATATGATACATGAGGCATTTTTTGTACCAAGTATACCAAGTCCATGTATCATATGTGAGCAAAATTATAGATTATTTCAAATAATTGTTTTAGATGGGCGTAGCAGTACAAATTTAATTTTTGTTTTAAGGACACATAGGGTACATTGTCTACTTTAGGAAAAAATAAAAATTCATGGTGATTTATTTCTGAGTTTTTTTTTCAGATGCATTAATATTTTCTTACTAAAGTTTTTAAGCAAAATAAAAATATTGCACTTATTCATTTATTTAGCACATTAGATACACAGTTACACAAAAAATAAAGCAGAAATTAAACAATTTTTTTTCTACAGCTTATTATGGACCTCATTGTAACATTGCAAACAATAGCCTTTGCCACATTCCAGGCATTCTGTGTTTACCTGTTTGGCTTTTAAAGGATTTCCTTCCAGTTTTTTTCTTGGCGTAACAGTGAACACAACGACGTCGTATGACTTTACCATCTCGCCGTGGTATTTCGGAAAGGTGATGTCGTCCTGGAGGAGCTTTTGGCAAGTTTGATGGTCTTGCTTGTTGTTTTTTCTCAACTACTTCGCCAAGCCAATGACGAATCATAGCCTCTTGAATCTCCAAAATACTTACGGAAGATCCATTTGCCTCATGAAAAATTACTCGGGTATTGACAAGTGCTGCTTGGAAGAGTAAATCAACTGCAATTTTCTTATAACATGACAGACTTTTTCTCAGTCGTGAGTAGTAGCTGCTCAGCTGATCGGCAACATCAATCCCTTATTTTGCTTCGTTGTAATCTATAACCATATTTGGTTTTGATGATTCCCCTCTCCAAGAGGAAACGTTTGTCATTCCGTTGTCGTGGCACGTCGATATCATCAAGACGACTCGCTTGTCATGCCACTTCAAAACAGTCACAAAACAATCCATTTGTCTTGCCACGACATCGCCACGTTTAAGCTTTTTCTTTGTGACTGCTTCAGGAAGATTTTTCTTGTTTTTTCGCAAAGTTTCGCATAAATTCGTGTTTTTATCTTTGAAATATTTCGCAAGAGCAATTCTAGTGTAGTAATTGTCTGCTACAATCAGTCTGCCTTCATTTAGAAGTGGCAAACATCGTTTCACCACAATAGATCTTGGTTTGTCAAGACCTTCTACAATAGTTCCTGATCCCGCATGTATTACGTAAGACCATGTGTAGCAATCGTCAGAACACATTTTATATATTTTTATCCCATATTTGTGGGTTTTTGATGGATTATAGCTCTTAATTCGCAGTCGACCTTGGTGATTGATTTGCGATTTGTCAACGACAATTGTATCACCTGGCACATATAATTCACGAAACTTGCTGATCAGTTGGTCTACTAGTGGTTGAGTTCGGTTCAAAACATCATCATTATCAAGATGCACATCTACAAAATGCCAGCAACGCAGTATAGTACTAAATCTATTGTAGGAAAGATATATTTTGTGGATGAAAGGAATATAATACAAAGGGTCCATTTTCCAATAATGTTCAATAGAAGATTTCTTATCTATTCCCATATAAAATATTACTGCAAAAAATTTCTTCATTTCTTCTTGGTCAACGTCAACCCAACGTGATACTCTCGAGAATCGTTTTGTGCGTATCTGCTTCAACTGCTCAGCGTATGCATTTGTTTTTTCTACCACATTGTGAATGATATCGTCATCTATTAAGTACTTGACTTTCTTTGCAATGGTAACAGCACCTTCTTCATTTGAAATAGCCTGTATATTTTGAATTCCGGAATTACCTATGAAAGCTTGCCTTCCAATCGGAAGAATGTCTTCCACCCATTGCTCATGTTCTGTATCACCAAATTCTTGTGGATCATACTCGAACTCGCCTTCAGATACACGCGGCCTACGGCGCTCCCCCCGGACCTCTGAATGATCACAGAATCAATGTCAAATAAAGATTGGGATGAGTTTTTACCTGTGATTGTTCTCAACACTTACGTGTTGTTAGACTCGACACTTCTCGTTCAACATCTCTTATCGCCTCTTCTTGATCCTCTTCTTCAGTTTCAGACTCCTCATCAGGTTGATACATTTCATCACTGACATCACTTTCCTCTTCACTTTCCTGAAGTGCTTGCCGTATCTCTTCATCCGTTAACTTTTCCCGAGAACACATTTTTTTCGCTAACGTGGAGTTCAACTAACAACTATACTTCTCCAAAGGAACCCGGTCTTGAAACTAACAATTATAATTATAGACTGTAACTGTCTATAATTATTCCTTTTTTCTTCTAAATAAAAAAAGAAATCATTTGTGAACATGGACGCTGTGAGTTGAATTTAATCTGCGCACGTCAAATGAATCACAAATGATACATACCATATATGATACAAAGGGCGTATAGAGCTAAAATATGTAACGCTCCGTTCTTGTGTCATACCTGATACATTTTTTTTTAACCCTTTGGCGTGGCCTAAATTAGTACAAGTACCTTGAAAATATATTCACTCCCTCTAAAAATACTAATGAAAATCAGAAAAAATCCGCAGGACGTGTGACATCTCAAAGTCACCGTTTTATGGGGACAGGGGACCTGTTAAGTTTGAACGTGGTGACTTCCCCCCAATATTTTTTAAACGTTGTGCTGACGTTATAGTTAAGCTCATTGCTTTTCTGTTCAATCTTTGCTTTAAATCAGGTATTTTCTTAGAATCTTGGAAAACTTGTTATGTTATTCCAATTTTCAAATCTGGTGACCGTTATATCATAACTAATTATAGAGCCATTATCAAATAATGTACTTTTCCGAAATTATTTGATCATATAATTAAGAACAAATTATTTGATCACGTTAAAAATGCAATATGTGAGTGCCAACATGGATTCTTGCCGGGAAAGGCAACTTATACTAATTTGGCGTTAATCTCAGGCGATATTTTTGATGCATTAGAATGCTATATGCAATGAGACGTTGTCTATACTGATTTCTCCAAAGCCTTTAATAAAGTTGATCACAATATCCTACTTTTAAAATTAAGTAAATTGGGCTTGTCTGATGTTTGGCTTAGATTTATATAAAGCTTTTTAGCTAACAGAAAACTTGTCGTGAAAATAGGTAAAACAACTTCTGAGATTTTGATTGATGCCACCTCTGACATTCCTAAAGGCACACATTGTGGGCCACTCCTTTTTCTGATTTTCATTAATGATTTACCAAAATGTTTTAAATTCTCCAAATGTTTAATGTTTGCTGATGATGTGAAACTCTTCCTTAAAATTGCACAATCATCTGATTGCCACAAACTTCAGAGTGACCTTACGCGTTTCCTTGATTGGTGTACTCTTAATAATCTTGCTCTAATTTCAACAAGTGCTCTGTTGTAACATTTTCTGAAAGCATAAAGGCTATTTCCTATAATTACATGCTCGGCAATAACGCATTAATACGCAAGCAAGAAATGAAAGACTTAGGTGTATTATTCCACTCTAATTTTAGTTTTAACTTTCACGTTGATTATATTATTTCGAAATCGTATGCTATGATCGGGTTCATAAAGAGAAACACGCAAAACTTTAAGGACCCAATGACAATCAAATCACTTTATGTAGCATTGGTTCGCAGCGTCATTGAATATTGTTCCATCATTTGGAACCCTTTTATGTTGTATATTCGAATCGGATTGAACGAGTTCAACGGAATTTAACTAGATACGCTCTCAAAAAGATGTATTGGCCCAATGATCTCCCAGATTATGATGCTCGACGTAAGCTTCTTGGTTTGCAATCTTTAACTGACAGACGAACCTCTTATTCTCTATTATTTGTTTATAATATTCTTTCAGGTAAAATAAATTGTAGTGAATTACGAGATCCTTTCGTTTTTTATGAGCCTCCCAGATCACTGAGGACTAATAGACTGTTCGACATTAAAATTCATAAAACTAATTATGCGGCTAATGAGCTTATCAATAGATGCATTCATCTTTGTAATAACTTAGCAAAAGATCTTGATTTTAATTTAAACGACTACAGTTTTAAAATAAATCTGTTTGCTTTGTTTAATTAATTTATGTATCAGTTATGATATTTTTGTATAGTCTGTAAGATATTGTAATCCGTAGATCAAATAATAATAATAATAAATAAAAACTTGCAATCAAAACCAAAAGAAACCAGCGACTACATGGTATGAAGTGCATTAACTATAAGAGGGGGACCGGCTCTTGGTGGGCGGCGATGCTAGCACAAATAAAAGATTTTACATATATTTCTCATAAATTCAATTAATTCTCGAGACAACCAAACAATCAATTTCAATCTGCATGGGCAACACATTGTAAGCTCATTGGTACCTAAATTCGCACCAATTGCATATTTTTGTTTCAAAATCAATATTGTTGTATTAACACATTCGAATTAAAATTGTGTAAAGTTTATTACCCTTCTTTTGAGCATAGTATATGTATTTCAAATAAATTGTAATCAAGTGAAAAGCACAAATGTTTGGGACATTGACTACTGCACATTGTATTGTAAGCAAAAATTTATAATTATAAAAGCCGTAAATAGTTAACAATAAAATAGTCATTGCCAAGCAGGAATACATAGTGTTTACATTCAATCGCTTCATCGAATTTGAGTAACCAGAACAGGAACATTTCAATAAAAACTCCCTTAACTAATAAAACTTTCTTATTTGGTGATAACCTTTTTCCTTATTACATACATACAAATTTCATACACGGTATTCCGAGTCAGCAACAAAACGCAGATATCTATTCAACACGGGAAGGCTTGATCTGTTTTGGATACACTCCGATACCAGAAGCCATTTTAAAGTTTTTTATTCGATTCATATACCACATAAGTTAAATTATGAATTCGCAGCTCCAAAATTTTTATTGTTACAAAGGTGGTTTTAAGATGCACTCGTATGCTCATCAGCTCATGGGTGTATTGACTGATACAACCACATGGGAGGTGGGAGAATGTATTTTTGATTTTTATTTTATGTGAATTCGATTAATTTTTGTTATGATCAAAATTTCCCAAGTAAAATTTTCCATCGAAATTTTTAATCGAATAAGAACATTTTCAAGTCCAAAGAAATTTAATTCATGAAACCATTGCCATTCAATTTCCTAGAATAAGAACTAAGCAATGATTAGAAATAATTGTACTCTGACTTTAGACTGAGTCATGGAAAAATAAAATTTTCAAGGACTCTGCTCGAATCTGATTTCACAAATCTAACTGAAACTGACATTAGTAACTTTATATTTGAATTCTCGAAACTTTGATGCACAATTGCATCCCACAAATTTAGAGCAAAATTGACTTTATCTCCGTATGGAAGCAACTCATATTACAATAACTTATTTTTGATTGTTTTCTCGCAAGCAATCATGAATTAAACTAGCTCTTACCCCTTATCAACTGGCAAACGGAAATAATTAAATTACGTTTTGAATAAACCACCAACCATTCCCATCCTTATAAACACATTTGAAAACAATAAAATATGCATTTATACGTTTTTCGCGAAATGCGAGGAAGGCTCAACTTAAAACAAAGAAACATAAAAACAAAAACGAAAAACGTAATCAATGCTAGTAAGACTGGTTGTGGTTTGGTTACATACAATTTCATTATTATTGAGGAAGCCATTAACGTCGACGTACATTTTCCGTCTAGGTAGAAAGCACACCTTGGGGACTTTTTCAGGAACAAAACCATAAATGAACAAGGAGGTGGCCCATGTTTGTATCCAATGCAGCGTCCTGAAGTACGTAATTTCATATCATATTCTGCTACTTACAAGTTGATAAGCAGCCAACAAAACAACCGACATTATGCCAGAATGTGGGTAAGCTTGTGAATTGCTTCTTTTTGTTTTTCTGATTCAATTTTTTTATTTCGACAATCCTTGTTGCCTTGTTTTCTGCGTTTAATGGCAGTATTTAAGCGTATTTTCGCGCAGCAGGATTGAAATGAGTTTTTCCCGTTAGCAATGGAATCTGTTTATTTTGTATTGTTTTCGGGAAAGTTGTTTAAAAATGTTTTAAATGAATGGAATTCATTTTTATACTCCACCATGGAACGAGAGGCGTTGGACTGGGATCGGGTTTGGTTTTAATGAAATTTGTTTTTATTTTATGAGGATGGTATTGAACAAGAGCCGACAAGGACAAATTCAATCATTTATGACGAATCCAAGGATTGATTGTATTCAATCAGGATAAAAATAAATTATTTTAAATTGATTCGCTCATAACCCATTTAATTGGGCTGATCTCATTTCGGAATTGAAAAATTTCCGTATGCAAATCTACACTTCTGATAGAGTTACGCCGATAGTGTAGTTCATGGAAACAAAATAAGAACTTCTATATTCGACATTCATATAAATGAAATATTTCTCTAAATAAAAAAATTGTATGAATATTTTTAATGGAAGTAATCAAATACCTACGACAAAAGCTTTCACATTTTTCCAAGAACCGTTTTCCCAACTTGCATCTGCCCTGTCCGCCTCATATTGTGCTGTACAGGATAATACGTATTCAAGGAATTTCCATATACTCAATTATTGCATTGCCTTTGCCATTTGATGCAAAAAATGCGCAAAACCAATGTTAATATGAGTACTGTTTTTATTTTATTCAAAGGAGCTTGGAAGCAAAAGTCTGGTTTGCAGTTCATTTTTTTAGGTAAATTTCTCGAGAAAAATTTACCTATTGTGGAGAGCATTATATATATATATATATATATATATATATATATATATATATATATATATATATATATATATATATATATATATATATATATATATATACATATATATGGGTCAAAATCACCAAGGTGACGAAATCGGAAATATGAAATTTTGTAAAAAATATAACGTGATGGGAGTCCAGAAAATAACTGGCAATATACAAAAGACTCTCAACAATGGCGCTGTAAAAGAAGCGCGCAAAATACTCACATTTTCATTATTTATCCGGGTTTTCAAAGAGACTGGGTGTATCCTAACATCATTCAGGGAACGTATTTTAAAACCTGGATATTTTTGTTAAAAATATAAATTTCATAAAGCTTATTTTGAAAGCACGATATTTCAATAAATGTTGAATAAAATATATTTTAAGTTGTACTCAACATGGTCTTCTGTTAGCTTTTTTTAATAAAAAGTAACATCTATGAAGCACATGTTAAATATTCTTCAACGAAAGTTCTGTTTATTTACAATGGTTTAGGTTTTATTGTTTTTTTGTTTTTTTTTTTCTAGAAAATTGTTTATTGTAGTACTTAATTTTAATTGCAAATGAAGAAGATACATTTTATCTTGAATTAAATAATTATATATTTACTACGTTCCCATAAATGACGATTCAACACTGAATGATCGCGACGTTCACGAAATGAAAATAGAATTTCGGAAATGACTTAGGTAACTAATTTCAGTATTAAAGAAATGACAAATGTTAAAGAAGGAACTTTATTTTTAAGAATTCAAACTGTTAGACTTTATAAAGAAGTATAAACTATGCTAAAAGTAAACTTTTGCTGTGAATAGTTTTAATGAAAAGTATTGCAAGAACCTTACGTTTAAAACTTTTAGATGATGCAATCATTGATCTAAAGATTACATGACAACTTTAAATAAAACAAAATGAAATTAATACTTGTATAACAAACTTAAACAGTCACTTCAAAAACTTTAAAGTAAGGAATAGAGCAAAATCTAAAATTAAACAAATAGTAGAGCACACATTAGTTCATGTATTTAAAATCAGTAAAGTTTCTCATAAATATCCATCTCATTTTCAAAATGATAGTATGGATTGTGACTTGCTCCCTTTGTTGACTGAGGCTTAGGAATAATTTTTAAAACTTGCTCGTATGTAACGTAGGATACATCCTTGTAGTCAATTTTAAAGTCTCTGGCACTGTTACGAACTGACTTTAGGAATGTGATCTTGATTTCTCCCTCATCGTCTACACTAGTTCCAGCAATCGCAACATATTTGTAAAACAGATTCCTACTGTTCGTTGGAACATTAATCAATAAAAATGTTCCGGGTATTATTTTGTTAAGATGGATATGTTCATCTGCGTAAGACGTATTAGCACCCATGTCTCGTTCTTGTTCTTTTTTACGACGCACTGTCATAAGATCTTCATCGTCAGAAGCGGATGAACTGTACCCCTCATCATATATGCTTTTTCTAGGTTTCAAATTATCTATTAGCTTGAAGTCTAGGGGTGTCATATATTTAGAAGCTTCCGTCTCTGTATCAAAATGTTGTTTTCTCAGTTTGGTGGATGTATTTCTAATGGGTTGTTTTTCCATTTGATGTATGTTTTCTAAATGAGTATTTGATAATATATTTAATTTAACTGCTCTTTGGTTTTGACCGTGCTGGTCTAGTTTAATCACATTCCCTAATGCTTTTTCCCATGTAACTTTTGTGATATTCAAAATTCCAGGAACTGGATCAATTTTTTCGGGAACTGTATTTTTGATGCTAATGATTTCCTCATTCGTTATTGTACGCAACATGACAGCTGAATCTTTGAAAATTTCAATGAAATCATCTGCATTTTTGACATATTTCCCCATTAGCACATGCTTGTCTGCAGTCCTCTTCAAATATCCTCCTATTCCGTCCATCGGACCTTTTCCATGTCCTGGCTCGCTATAAAACCAAGCAGCTTTGGTTATTTGTTCACAGCACTCTACTAAGGTCCTCAGCCACAAATAAACGTTGGTGCGATTTCTATATTGCGACGTAGGCCCATCTGAGAAAAAGAAAAGCGTATCAATGTGTTGTTTAGCCACAAGAATTTTTCTTAATATTGGTTTCAAGTGACCCCATACTGCATGGGCTTGATGGTCTAGACAGTCGCTAACAGTGGCAAATGAGGATGTCTGCAAATTGTTCTTATCATCTTTATGATAATAGATGCCAGTATGAATTGTTATCTGCATTTTAAGATGCACCAAAATGTATTGATTGAATTTCTCTGTCATATTTTGTGACATAATTTTCTGAGAAATCTGTTTGCAACATAAGTTCATTGTTCTTTAAATTCTTTCTCGCTCCTTCTTTAACTTTGTTGTGATAATAAATACCATAAATATGTTTTTTCATAACTGGAATCTCCTCTGCTAGTTTGAATTTTAATTCTTTAATGGTGCTGGTAGCAAGAACTTTCTTCACAATTTTCACGATCTTCTTTTCACCTCTTATTAATCTTTCCTCTTTCGTAGATTTCCATTGAAAATAATTTATTGAATCTTCATCACTCTCACTAGCGGTCATTGGTATTTCTTTACATTTATCACATCGGGAAAACATGCAGTCATAAGATGTCTCATCACAACTGACGTCCTTGATTAGTTTTGAAACTTTTCCACAGTTTAATTCATTTACTCTGTATAATTTTTTGATCATGAATTCGAAATTTTCATGTCGCACGCACAAACAGGTATTCCGATCTTTTGCCGTTGGGTTAACAACCCAAAATGGTTTTTCCCTCAGAAATGTATTATAAGATAATTTAATCCCGGTGGCTTTTATAAACTTTGGATGCAAATCTTTAATTGTATTTAAAAGAATACGTTTCTGCTTTTTAGTTGCACCTCTCCTAATGAAATCTCTTTTTCCAGGCCACATTCTGCTTATTTCATCTTTTTCAAAAAAGTTGACTATTTCAGATCGGATTTCTGCTGTTACAACACACACTCTTCGTTTTGCATCAGCCTTAAGAATATTTTTATTATCTCTATTCTTAGGTAAAATTTTTTTGGTCATATTCAACATACGGTATTTTTTAACGATTGTACCACTCACACTTTTTTGGAATGCTTCTCGTTCTTTAGAATTCTTAGATAAACTATCAGCAGTTACCTGTAATTGTGAGGTCATAACCTCTGCAAATAAAAGCTTTTTTCGTACGTCAGCAGTCACATTACAGTCTCTGATTAAATGGTCTACTTTGGTGTTTGGTGATGTCTCATTTTGGGAAGCTATTTTCAACATTGCTTCTCGTCTTTTCTGGCGTTGAATTTTTTTCTTCAACGAATCGATTTTATTTTGCATCTTCTTTATTTTAGAATTTTGCTTAGCTATAGTGCGATAAGCTTTGGCTCTTTCTTTTCTGACCACTTTCCTGCCTTGGTGTTTACGTTTTGTTGAACGTGGAGTTTCATTGTTTATGTTTTCTTCTTCTGAAAGTGGTGGAGTATTATCTACTATGTTGGCTAAGTTCTGTTTCTTCTGCCTATATTTTCTAGAGTTTCTTTTCCACAGAGCTCTTTGCTTACGCTTCTCTCTCTCTGTCATCGCATTTGAAGATTTTGCTTTATTTGCAGCCTTCTTTTTTTGATAATATTCTGTATCCTTCACTTTTTTCAACTCTCTCTGTTCTGCAGTTAAATTATTTAAAAATTTACGTTTTCTTGTATTCGCTTTTTGGCGTTGTTTTACGTAAGCGGCGCTATTTTTATTGATATTTTTTTTGGAAATCTATTTCTTCCTGAGTTCTTCGGTCTCCATGTTCCTAGGCTAAATCTAAAATAAATGTAAAATTAACTGTAAAAGCAAGTCAAACTCTTTATTTTAAATAAAACTTACAGCTGCTCTTCGAAGGTCGTACTATACTAAACAACTACTATTGACTTTTGTTCCAGACGAAAAACCAGCAAAAACGAAAATTTTGAAATTCGGCATAGATTACGTTTCTACAACCAAAGCAGTAAATTTAAAGTCACTTCAATCACTACTATAATTCATAAAATGAATATGATCATTTAATAACACAAATTCACAAAAAAAGCAATTACAGGTTAAATCTTAATAAAAATATAATTATGGGAACATAGTTGTCATTACGGGAACACATGTCATGTTCGACAACGTTCTCGAAATGATCGTTGCCGAAATGATTTTTCAACGCTTCGTAATGTTTTAAATAGTCATCGGCCATCTTGTATGTCACTTTATCACACCGGCGGAAAACGATCAGTATTATTCAATGGTATTACGACTAATTATCTTCATTTATTGGTATGTTAATGACTAAGTAGCGTTCCCGTTATGATGCACTATTGATGTACGATACCAAAATAAACAACTGAAATAATCCTACATTGAAAATTATTTGAAAATCATCACAAAACAATCGAACGCTATCTCACTTGATATATTTCAGCTTGCGACCGCACAGCCGCGCTTGGTATGCCATAATTGGACACTCCTTTTTTGACAGAATAGAGTGCGTGCACGAAGTGACCTACAGACTACCGGACAAAGTTGCGTGTAAGATAAAATCTGAAGTTGGTTACATTATCTTTATAAATTATTGTGATTATGATATTCTACTAAATGTATCAAACGTGCTGGAAAATTTAATTTTTCAGTTAGTATTTCATTGTTTCATGAACATGTCATATACGGAAATGGGTATTAGGACGCGTTCCCAAAATGACTTTCTCCCCAGTTTCATGAGAGAAAAAAGAATCTTAACATCTTTTTGCAAATAAAAATGAAGGGTTTAGAAAAAATTAACTAAATCTAGTAGTTAAAGATGATTATGACCCAACTATTTCAAAATTTTATAGGTGAAAATGGTGTCGGAACCAAATTTGCCACCTTGGTGATTTTGAGCCACATATATATGTGTATATATATATATATATATATATATATATATATATATATATATATATATATATATATATATATATATATATATATATATATATATGGGATATAACGAAATTTGTGACCACGCTAGAGATTGCAATTTTGCTTCGATTTTCACCAAATTTCAGGAAAGGTGTATTGAGTAATTATCTCGGTTAAGTTTGTGAACCAGCTATATCGGCTGGGCAAAACCAAAATGGCGGCCATTTTAGACGAAAAATCGTGATTTCTGTTCTGACGAAAGCATAGCACCGATTTAGATGAAATTTGGTACGAAGGTTCACTGATGTATGTGATGAATCTCACAATAAAAAATCCAAAGTCGGTACGGCAGAAACAAAATGGCGGCTGCTCAAAGGTCGAAAAACGTGCAAAATTTTGTTGTTGTAATAGTGGTCAAAGGTTTCAACAGATTTTCATGAAATTTGGCAGTTGGATAGAAATTATAAGTATCTAAAGAATTACGTAAAAAAACTGGAGGTCAAGTCGCAAAAAACAAAATGGCGGCCAGTTGAAACTCAAAACTTCAAAGGCTTCTAAAAGTCGCAATTTTTATCCAACATATATGAAACTTGGTTTCAAGATAGGCATTACTTAGGCCTACAGTGTTTGATATTTTGGTGATCATGCATAAGCAAATTTCAATATGGCGGCCGTTTAAATATGCGTTTTTTCATGTTTTTGTGGCCCTCTAGCGGTCACATTTTCCAACGGATTTTGATGAAACTTGAGATTATGAATTTCTGTACTATGTTTTTGTATTTTGCAGGAAATTATTAAAATTGAATGAAAATTAAAAAAGTCGAAAATTTAAAGCCTAATGTTATTAGCTGCCATTTCCACTAAAAATTGAATTATTTTGCCCTGTCTAGAGTGAAACTCCTATTTGAACGAGATAGTACATTGATTGATGAGGTCCTAGCATACAAAGATTTAAAATAATCCAAAATCAAATGCATGCATTCAAAATGGCGGCCCCAAAGGTCTGAAGGCAAGCGCAATTCGCTATTTTAATGCCAACTGAAATAATGAATATTGTCTGTCTTGTCTGTCCGTCCGCCCGTTTGTTCGTGCGGCATAACAAGTTTTCTCGCAAACCACATGAGCTAGAATGAGGAAATTTTCTACGTAGGTCAAAAGTGGTGCCTCTTGAAATTTGCAGTGCAAGAAAATATTTTAAGGTATTTAAGGGGGGTCTCCCCATACAGGCGGGTCTTCCCATACAGGGGGGTGGCATACAATTTTTTTTATTTCTGTAGCCCTCTAGCAGCCAAGATTCTCAACAGATTCCGTTGAAACTTGAAATTATAAGTTATTAAGGCAAGTTAATTTAATTTAATTTAATTATGCAAATCGAATGACAAATAAAAAAGTCAAAAATTTACAGCTTAATATTTTTAGCAGCCGATTTAAAAAAAAATCGAAATGACGGCCCTCATAGTTCAGAAAAAAATTGAAAATGTATATATTAATGGCAATGCAAGTGCTGATTAAACTTTTATTGAAATCTTTTGAAATTTACTATTTGAGCTATTACAACCGACAAGTTATCTATCACCTTTGTGTGGTAGCCACTATGAAATGAATAACAGCAAATGTGAGAAGGGCGAAACGAGTATAAATATGTTTATAACAATTTATTACCCGCCGATTTTCAATATGTGATCCATACGTGTGTAACTCAATTTAATTGGCAAAATATTTGCGCCTCTATGAAGGGTCTCCATATACAAACGGCGGCAGATCCTTTTTGTTAATAAAAACCCATGTAGTGCTACCGAAATTGCAGTAAGAAGTTAAGTAGTAGGCAAGCCAAATTTTTTTTTCCGAAACCTTACGCTACATACGAGAAATTTACCTTTCCGGCTGGTGCTGCCAACGGGGATTTTTCATTTGGTGCGATTGTATTATTTACCTTTAATAATAAGACAAAACAATTTATTGACATTAAACTTTATTGCATGAATTAGGAGAGAGTCGGGTATTTCTTAAAACTTTTGAGTTCTCGAAAGATATTTCGTTTTGATATTGTCTAAAGTAAATTATTTATCCTATTTGACATAGTTCAGTATCTTGTTTAACTTATACCCGAAAGTCAATGCCATAAGGAAAGTGGTACAAAACGATTACCCCAAGTTTTATCGTTTTTATCAGCGCCATCTATTGTTTTGGCCTTTTTTGTCATTTGTTCAGCATTCTCTCAAAGTTTCATGTCGTTGTGTGTGTTACAAAAATTAGTAGCACAATAAAGTGAAAATTTTCTTGATTGATGTACGGTAAGCAAAGTTCAATAGTGTGTAAGTTTAACGTACGTGCTTGCGATGTGATAATGGCGTTTACGTTAGTTGTCAGTATAACTCAGAAAATTATTTGGCCATATTCTATTGCTGTATCCACAGCCATGATGTTATAATTTGATGTCTTTTAGACATAGTCATTTGGGGTAAAACGAACCCCTCATAGGTGGGTTAAATAATTCCAGGAATCATTTTACCCACATTTTCATTTCGTTTTAGTTTTGTGTTGTCAGTCACATAAAAATAATTCAGGTAAAATCGATCTCCAAAAATCACGTTTGATATTTGTTTTTCATATATTATACTGGTAGCTTAATTTTAATATTTCAAGAACCATGCCGCGAAACTACATTAGAAAAACAACACACAAAAATTGGAGTGAAATCTCCATAGCCGATGCTTTAGACGCCGTTGAACGTAGACTGCCATATAAAACGGCTAGTAAGCAGTTTACCATACCGATTATGGCTATGAAAAGACAAGCTAAAGGGTAGAATGTGCACGCGATTGGAAGTGACAAGGTTTTGAGGAATAGGCGGCAAGTATTCATTGATGAACAGGAACTTGAAATTTGCCAACAAATTAAAGATATGGAAGCCAGAATGTATGGATTAGCATATCAATTAGTAGTGAGAAACAAAATCAAACATCCATTTTCTAGCGAGACAGGCAAAGCTGGTAAGGATTGGTTAAGAGGATTTCGAAAAAAAGCATAACGACATCACCACACGCACTCCGGAGTCAACATCAGCTGCCCGTGCCCGTGCTTTTAATAAGCCAGCTATTGAAAGTTATTTTCGAATTTTAAAAGAGGTTCAAGATAAGCATTCATTTTCTCCTCATCGTGTTTATAATGTGGATGAGACAAGTTTGAATACTGTTCCAACCAAAAACTACAAAATTTTTCCCATGAACGGTCGAAAGCCAGTAGCAAGAATAACGTCTGCTGAAAAAGATGAAACCACCACTGCAGTCATATGTAGATCTACTGGAGGATACTTTGTACCACCGATGATGATTTTTCCAAGAGTAAGGACGAAAATTGAGTAAATGGATGGTGCTCCACCGGGATCAATATATGCTTGTAATTCGTCAAGCTGGATGAAAATCGAAGTTTTCGCATAATGGTTTGACCACTTTTTAGCTCATGCTAAGCCTTCTGCTAAAGATCCTGCTCTTCTGATACTGGACAGCCATCTATCTCATACCAAGAACTTAGAGGTCATATTAAAAGAAAATAACGTCAGAATTTTATGTCTACCACCGCACTGCACACACAAACTGAAGCCCTTCAACGTTGCGGTGATCTATCCACTGAGTGTTTACCTTAATCAAGCGCTCGTTAAGTGAATGAACAATAATCTAGGACGCGTTGTTTCTACTTTTCAAAAAAGCAAATTTTTTTCGGAAGCATACATGAGAGCTGTTGTTCCTTTAAATATCATCAAGGTTTTGAAAAGTGCCAAATAGTATCATTTAACCCGGACATTTTCACCGATGTAGATTATCTTGCGGCCGAAACTACTGAGCAAGATGAAATCAAAATTTTAGGGCCTCGTCTGTCTACTAGTACCGCACGTGAAGTAGTTGAAAACAACACATCACCTATTCAATTGCCACATCATTGTATTACAGTAGTCGAAAAAAATTTAAATGAAATAACATCGTGACCAGATACTCAACGTTTGCCTCCTATATGAGCAACAGAAACTATTCAAGGTACCAAATCAACTGGAGCATACTCGCCTCTCAACGTACCTTTTCATATTACCCCACCGTTGCAAGAAGAAGCTGAAATATCATCTTTTTCAATGCAAGCAGCTACTGGTATTGAATCATTGTGCCATTATGTATCACCGATTCTATCTGCAATGTACGGGATTCCACCTTGCGAAATTCAAGCGTTCTCAAAAATAGCAAAAATAAGGACAACAGTTAAGAGGGTACGAGGGAAAAGTGGTATACTTACAATCAAGCCGTATAAAAACCTCTAGGAGGAATAAAGAAACATAAAAATTGACAATCACATAAAAAAATTGAACAGATGAATGCAAAAGCCAAAAAAAACAACAAAACCCAGGAAACAAGAATCAGAGGGGATAAAGAACCACGAAAACGTAAAATTCAAAAACATAGTATAAGGAAAAGGGACATATTAGAATCTTCTTCGGAAGATGATGAAGACGACATCAAATGTTTGTTCTGGAGAAATATTACAAGGATAATAGAGGCGAAGGGTGGATTAGATGCTGTAATTGTTTGAGGTGGGGGCATGATGCATGCGCAGGAGTAGGTCTCGAAAACGCCGAAGACTTCAGGTGTGACTTTTATGTCCTAAACCGTTTTCGCTCGAGTAGAAAACATTTGAGTTTGTAAACCACACTCTCAACATATTTTTTATTTCTGCATAAGAAAATTAATTGCCAAAAATAATCATAGGGCTCTAACTGCAGCTATAATTCTAGAAGGACTATATTTAAGTTAAACTTATTGATATTCTTTTCTATTTTTGACTGTGAATTTGAAGTAATCTTTTCTGTTAAAAAAATTTTAATTTTACGAATTGTGATTCTATTTATTTTTGTTTTATTTGCAATAGAAATTGTTTATTTCTGTTATTAAAGTAAACGGTTTATACTCACAAACGCCTGTTTTAATTTCATTTAATTTAAAAAAGTGGGCTCAAATGATCCCAGGGATCATAATACTCTACGTCAGGGCTCATTTTAGACACCTGGCTGCATAAAACGATCCTTTACAAGACATTTATAAAATTGCTTACATAAAAGGATTTGATTAATAGTCACATTTTAAGAATACTAAATTTTAAATCAATTATTAAGGCTACCAGAAAAATTATCAATTTCATGAAATTTGTTTCTACGCTTTTTTTCATATGAGTTTTCGCTTAGGGGATCACTATGTTTCACTTTCCCCTACTTATGTTCTCCTTAATGGATGGTGTTTTTTGGAAGCTTTACTTTGGAACATTTTACTCGACCAGTGGTTTAATTGTATCCGTAGGTATGGTGAGTTGTGCCAGGTAAGGTTGATTGCACTTTCAATATAAACTGACTTTATGATATGATAACCGATCAAATGGTTTTAATAATGTACAATATTTCTTATAATATATGTTTTTATTTTGCATTTAAATGATAAACTAACAATTTTAGTTTCAACGCTTACTTCAAATATTTGAATTTGACAAACAGATTTCACGGATCTTCCACTTACAACAAACATATTGAGTCCAGTCTAATTTTGGCACATTTCTGTCAAAATAGTCACCATTGCAAAATGCACAAACATGTTCTACGCAACATTGTTACTATCGAGTTCTACGTCGAGCACTCGTGGCGTGTATATGTATTTTTAATGCTTCTGTCATTAATTTTAAAAATTAATTAATTTTCCACAAAAGTCAGTTGAAAATAACTTTCTTTAATTAAATACCATGACCGTCGAATTATTCGAACATTTATCGAATACCTGAAATTCATTTCCTGAAGAAGTATCAAAAGTGGAAATACATTCACGGGAAGTACCGGTTTAAGAACTTTTCCTCTAGTCCCGCTGCAAAGGCAACGAGATATAGGAGCTCGATGGCTTCAGCCACCAGCCAGAAAAATCGTATCCATCTGAAACGAAGATACGATAATAACGAAGAAATACCGCAAATTATATTGGCCATCGAGATCGACCAGTTGATTAAAGCTAACGAGAAAGCTGACAAGGTTGAGAAAGAAAATGAAGAGCTCAAACTTCGAATCAAATCACTAGAAGTACTCGTTGGAACACTGAAGTTCAACAAACCAAAAGAAAGAACAAGTTGGGTAAACAGACCTACGCTCATGTCAGAAGGGTTTTGTATTCAATTTACAAAATGCAGTCACCAGACCGAATCAAATCAAGATACAGTCTTCCACAAAAGTCAAGGTACAGAGAATCGGTAACTGAAAATTGAATCAATATTTTTATTTGAAAACCAAAAGTTATGAAATGGTAATAATACGAGTTCTGTTGAATTTAAGTTTTCATAAATTTAAAGGGATTCGGCAATAATGATAATTGGAGACAATAAGTTTTTGTTGGCAATGTCTCTTTTCTACTCCACAAAAGTCTTGGTACAGTTGCAGAAAATGCCCTGTTATTTGTAAAAAGGGGAATCCCCCAAGTACATATTATCAGAGTGAGTTAACAACCGTAGGCCGCTGTTTTTAATATCGCGTCCGTATTCGTAGTGTATCTTTTATTTAATAAAATTTTTAAAAAATGAGTCGAAAGGAGTTGAGTATTAAGGAGCGTGAAATAATTATTAATCTGCATTCAAATCAGAGCAAATCATATTCTGAAATAGCTTAACTAGTGTTGCGAAGTCGGTCAACCATTCTAAAAGTGATAAATCGATTTAAGAAGGAAAATAGAGTGGAAAATGTGCCCCGAACAAGTCGTCCATCTAAACTAAGTGCAAAGGACAAGAGAAAAATTTCGCGAATGGTAAAACAAGATCCATTTCTAAGCTGTAGAAAAATCTGCGATGTTCTTGGAATTAATGATAAGAAGGAGGTTAGCGCAGAAACTGTGCGTAGAGCTGTCGTAGAAGCTGGATTTTCATCTCGTACGCCTAGAAGAAAACCTCTTGTAAGTTCCATAAACAAACAAAAAAGAATAACATTTGCAAAAGCATATATTGACAAACCAATAACGTTTTGGGATAATGTTTTATTTTCGGATGAGTCTAAATTTTGTATATTTGGTGTAAATGGGCATAAGAGGGTCTGGCGAAAAGTAGGAGAAGCATTTAATCCCAAGAACACTATTAAAACAGTAAAACATGGAGGCGGTGGTGTTATGGTTTGGGGTTGCATGGCTGCTGCTGGAGTTGGAAATCTGACATTCATCGAAAATACTATGGATCAGAACTCTTATTTAGAGATTCTACGAAACAACATGAAACAAAGTGCAGCCAAATTAGGTATGCGAGAAGATTTCTTGTTTCAACAGGACAATGACCCTAAGCACACTGCGCATAAAGTTCGAATGTGGCTATTGTATAATACTCGCATGCTTGCTACACCGCCTCAATGCCCTGATTTGAACCCTATAGAGCATCTTTGGAATGAGCTTGAGACAAAAATCCAAAAAAGAGTGATATTAAGCAAGGCGCAGCTTAAGGATGTTATATTGGAGGAGTGGGCCAGAATCAGCAGCGAATTTACTAAAAAATTGGTATATTCTATGCCTAAAAGACTGAAGTCAGTCATTCACATGAAAGGATATCCGACAAAATATTAAGAAAAGTATAATTCAAATAACTATGCAAGACTATAATTACAATTTGTATCATTTTTCTTTAGGTGTACCATGACTTTTGTGGACTTCATTCATTGACTTTCCAACACATCATATGTAATAATATATCAATACGACAGAATTTTCGTTTTGTTTTACATGAATTTAAAGTGTAATGATTAGAGTTGAAGTAATACCAAAAAAAATTTATCACTATAGGTTTTTAAATAAAAAATCAAACAATTTTCATGATATTTATCACTGTACCTTGACTTTTGTGGAAGACTGTACATGTCAAAGACGATTTTATTGGAGAAAATATGAAATTCGAAGATCATCCTATTATTAGCAAAGTTGAACGAATTTCGACTTCTGAGGTTTCGTTATTGTTATACTCATAAATATCTCCCTTGATAATTATTTCAGATGTCCATTCGCGAGGGAGGAAACACATTTTTCATGTATTTCCCCCCTGTACCCCCACTGAAGCAAAAACTGACAGTTTAAGAACTGTTTTGAAATGCTCCCATGAAAACGTTCATATCATATTCATATCGTCTACGTTTGATGAATTTTTTTCAGGGGCTATTCTCCTGTACTGTAATCATCGATTCATGGCCTGTTTTTTCGAATCCTTGAATGGTTACAAAGCCCTTTTGCTAGGAGCTCTCCCCCACTTCCTTGACTTGTTTCACTTATGAGCATTAATTGTAGGTACTCATCTTCAGTCATTCATTAAATTGAATCAAGTGTTCAAAGCATGCACCTTAAACGTTGAAGTTGGGAAAAAATAACTCAAAATTATTCAATCTTCGTATTTAAAACAGCCGTCATTTTGGTTTACGATTACTGATACCACTAGCTGAACCGATTCGCAAGGATATACATGACACCTTTCATTCCGGAAATTTTCATGCAAATCCTAGCAAAACTGTAGGTTCTGAGTCGGGAAAAAGCGCATCTTGTTCAATAGCCATATGTTGCCATAGTAATACATGCAGCGCATATTGTTCCATAGTAATACAGGAAAATTCAAACGGCTATAACTTCGCTAAATATGATTCAATCTTTATGAAACTTTCAGGATAGATCAACCTTATGAATAGTCATAAGGTGCTGAATTTGATAGAGTTTAAGGGTACCATTAAGATTTTATTCAAGAAAACATAAAATCGATAAATCATACTATTACTAACAAAGTTGAGTGAATTGCGACTTCTCACGTATTTGCTGTTGTTGTACTCACCAAGGTCTACATGCCTGATTTTTTTCAGATTTTTCGGATCACAGGTGTCCAATCGCGAGGGGGGGGCACACATTTTTCGTGTATTTCCCCTCCCTGTGCGCCCCTCGAAGCGAACTTTGTCGAATTAAGACCTGTTTTGAAAAGTTATCATCAAGAGCTATCATTTGATACCCATATCGGCTACCTTCAATGAAATTTTTTTCCGGGGGTCACTCCCCTACATGGGGGGACCCCCCTTAAATACCATATTAAAATTTTTTTTGTAGTTGAACTTTGAATAGAACACAACTTTACACCTACTTACAAAATTTGATGTCTCTAGCTTAAGTAGTTTCCGAGAAAAACTGCTGTGACACAGAGACGGACGGACGGACGGACAGACAGACGGACAGACGGACAGACAGGACGCGATTTTAGTAGGGTTTTGTAAAATTATTTTACAAAACCCTAAAAAGGGGAAAATTCAAAAAAGACTGAAGATAAGAAATCTAAGAAACCGAAACAGGAAGCTGATCAAGAGCATAACTCAGCGCAGGCGGAGCAAACGAAAGCACGAATTATTATGCAGCGCTATCTGGATTAGAAAATACAATGAGCATTGAAGAGGAGCCAGGTAATAAAACTGCTGAACATTGTACTGCTAAGCCAGATAATGGATTTATTGAATACTTAAAAATTAAAAATAGGGAGAAAAAACCAAAAGCTTTGTCTGCTGGTCTGTCCGTCAAGATTAATCAAAAGAAAGAAAAAGACCCACCAATTAATGTATTTGATCAAACGGGCAAAGATATGGTTCAGATTTTGGCAGCCGAAAATAAGCTAAATGATTTTGAGATCAAAAGAGTCAACGCCGATAAACTGACAATTAGAACTAAGTCACTGGTTGATTTCCAGGCAGCAAAAGTGCGTTGAATTCTGGACATGTTCCGCATTTTACATACATCCCCAAAAGTGAAAAAAAACCAAACGTTTTTATTGAAGGATCTGGACTGCGGAGAAGACGCAACAGATTTATTTCAGGTGCTTTAAGAAGTTGCACTAGAAATAGAATCTAGTTCCGTTAAAGACTTTGCAACAAGGAGATCAATTGTGGAGCGTACAAACTTGCCTTATTACTTAGACCAGATTTTCAGCAAAAGCAGTTCAATGGCCCTACTAAAAATAAGGTACTTGAACTTCCGTGTGCTAAGCTGGAAACGCCTTCAGAAAAGTGAGGTCAACCAGTGCTGCAGGTACCAAAGATTCGGGCATTTGGCTGCCAATTGCGCCATTAATTTGGATGTGTAAAGTGCAAAGATTTTCATACTCCCGGCGAGTGAAAATTGGCTCAGGTGGAGCCAAAAGAAAAATTATATTGTGTGAACTGCGGGGCATCATATCGAGGATGCCCCCGGTAACAACATGCAAAAGTAAAATTCAAATCCAAAACAAAGCCAGATACACTGCAGTGTAATACTTACCAACTTCGTCAATCCCGGGGTGTCGTTTGCTCTTGCTGCAAGAGGACCAGCAGACAATTTAAATAAAATAAATAATGTAAGTGGTAATAATGAGATGCTTCTTAAAATTTATCAGAAATTCCTTATCGGAGTGAATCGATAAGCAAGATTCTAAAATTAACATTATTTTTCAGCATTTAGGGCTTTCAAATGCCTCAAAATAATTTGTCGTCCAGTCACATTCCTATGAATAGGATTCATCTAATCTCAATCAACGTCGACTTCATTGTGAGTCCACATATACGTGACTGTCTCCTGGAGTTCCCTGTCAAGAAAAAGCCTGATATCATGCTTCTTACTAAAACCCACCTCAATTCATGGCACTCCATGACATTCAAAGATTTTGCCCTCGTAAGAAACGATAGAGTTATAGCTGATGGACGAGGTGGCACCGGGATATTGGTTTGAAGACCCTCTGGTTTCCAAAGTATGGAAAAAGTCGAATTCAAAAGCATTGAATCTCTGCAAGTGCCCGTTATCAAAATCTCACTGCCAGGTAGGGATAACCTCTTTGTTATCTCGGCCTTTGCAACTGGTGGAACCGTTCTCAAGCTCATAACGAAACTCAATTTCTTGTGTGAAATGCTCGAATTGAACAGGCTGCATTGTTATTATATTCTTGCTGGAGGCCTGAACGCCAAGCATACATCATGGCTGAACGCCACCAATAATTCAAGAGGTGTATTCCTGAAATCGTGGATAAGAGAAAACCAAATTGAATACAAATGCAATCTATATGGGTCGGAGTTTCCAACATACCCTAGGACAAATTCATATTTAGACCTCTGCATTGCAGACACAAGACTTGAATTTAGCTTTAATAGTCCACAACAGAAACTGCAGGTGCTTCCTTATGATAGCGACCATCACGCAATCGTAATGGAAATCAATCATCAAAGGGATGATTTCTTCCTCATTCCAGTTCAACATGAAAACCATCGGTTGAATTTCAAAAAAAAAGACTGGGGAAAGTTTCAAAAGAAGTTTAATCAGCAGTACCAGAAGCAATGTCCTGCTTCTGATGATGGCAGTTCTAGCTCAATGGTTCCTAATGACAGGAATCTTTTAAAAGATAAGATATATCTCAATTTGTCGTAGTTAGAGAAGCTGACGTTGGCAACGATTGAGAAAGTAGTTCCCAAGATTAAACTTCGAAGCAATATGGAAAGATATCAAGCACCAACCATTGCAAGGTTGAGAAGATTGACAACCTTCTTCTCACACGCGTCAACAATATTTATCGATGATTTCTGGACTGCAACCATGCCTCGTTGGCTTTGTTGAAATTACACCTGAAAATTGTTCGGAATTTAATCCTTCCGTACGTCAGGAGTCAGGTCAGCAAACAATGGGTAAACAAATTGATTTATATTAGCCAATAGGACCCAGATGGCGTTTTCGTGAAAGTGAATAGCATATTCCGTAAGAAGTCACGAGCGAAGGTATCGAATCTTGAAGTCACTGAGCATGAGATAAATTTTCTCGATAGGGCTGGTATCGAAATTGATAATACGATTCCGGATAGAAATGGAAACAGGATTAAAAGTGAAAAATTGCATAAACTTGCCCTGATTGGAACACATTTTGAATTGTTTCATCTAACAAACCCTGAGAGAGGGAATGAAATATTTTCAGAGGTCATTGAAGCAAAATTTTCCGAGTTCAAATCAAGCCTGAACGTCCAATCAGTTCTTCATTTCAATTAAAATCTGACCTCATACCGAGCTTGAATTTTATTATTATTTTGTCAGTATGAAAATGTGTGTTTCATATTTCACTAGATAAACAATAAGAAATCATGTATTCCAAATGTGGTTCCCCGACATTTGCCTGAGTTTGCTATTAGGAATTATTGCATGTTGTTCAACAACATGTTGAACAATTCATATTTCCAAAATGAGTGGAAAAGGGCTAAGGTATTTCCGGTCTTGAAGAAAGGAAAAGAATCTCTATGCCCTAGAAGCTATCGCCAAATCAGCTTGCTGCTCAATATCAGCAAGGTGTTTGAATTGAAAAATATGAGCTGATTCCGAATTGCCATTTTGGTTTTTGTGCCAGCCATTCGACCACACATGCAATAACGAAAGTAACATTTTTGTTTTTGTATCCACATTGTGCTTAGAAACACTGAAAAATAATTTGAAATAAAAATAATAAATGTCTTGTATTGATATTGTATACTTAAATAATATATTGCTAAATTTAAAAAAATATTTTTTTTTGGGTGGGAATCTTCCGCATGAATGAGGTTTCTTTGATAAAAATATCGTATGTAGTTAAGGGTTAAACTAATATAATAAGTTGAAAGTATAGGTTATATAAATAGTCATTAGCAATAAACAAGAAAATAGATAAATTCAAATTTTCTTTCAATTTATAGACATATGCGGAATTTTATACAAGGAAACTCCTTGGTTTATGAAATGTTTCTATGAGATGAATGTAATCCAAAAATAATCCAAAAAAGCAACCAAAAGGATTCCATCAAAACGTGTTAGAATCATTAAAATAGCAAGAGTGAATGAACGATATTCGTACGCCCATTCAAATGTTAGCTTAAAACTCATACTTCCGCATTATACCAAATATTTTTTGGGGTTGAACGGAATCCATAGAAACATTCAAAAAGATAAGTTCTTTTTCACCAAGTCATGGAAGTTACCAACTTTATTTTTTTCATCGTACAAAGTATAAGTAGAGAACGAGAGTTGTGTTTTGATGTAATCTATTTAGGGGGTGAATAGACAACGGAGGAAAAAAATTCCGACATGCTAAACCAGAATATCCGTTAGAAGACATACATATCTGCTAGAACTGCTGAGTTTAATCGTAAAGACACATACTCGTATATTTACGGTACTGGCACGTACATAAATAAAAGTGCTTTTCCATTTCATTGAGCAAATATTTGATGTCTGGTATTGAGAAACTTTTCAAAGTTTTCTGCAAGGATACTTGCTCTTAACGCTCGACCTGAGATGCTGAAGCGTTCCCTCATTCTAAGTGACTTGACTCGTTATATTTTTCTGCTATTCAATTTTATGGTTGATCTTAAATTTTGTGCTTTAAGTCTAGTAATATACGAGTGATAGAGAAATGAAATTAAATGAATTCTAAATGTTTCAAAAGTATGATAACTTGCTTTTGTTTTAATCAGGGGATTTTAAAAATATATACTAACCCTAATTATGTTGATGGCTGCTTGTCGTGTCTACATTTTTGTCCATCTGTCAGTCTGCATGCAACAGTTGTCTTTGCTAAGAACTGCTAAAGGTTGAATCTAGTCTTTTAACAAACGATTTATGTTCAAAAAACACCTTAAATTTAATTTAAAGCGTTCTTATATAAGAGTATTGCCAACTGAAAATTATGATGTATCAGTCGAAAATCATAAAGAAATTTGTCAAAATCAATTTCTTGAATTGCATTATTATTGAAATTCGCCAAAAGTAGGAAAACATGCAAAAAGTTGTATTTCTAAGAGTCAAAACATCTGAAAAAAGAACAAGTTGAGGATACAGAACAACGCTGATGTCAAAAATGTTTTGTTTTTAACAATCAATTAATTTCAAAGAGCAAATGATACTTTGTTTGGCTACCATTTTAAAAGTTAAACACTGCTCATGAAAAATTTTCAGCTACATAAATACTTTCAATGTAAGCTATTTTAAATGTTTCCATGGACATATATTCAACACTTCAGTTGCTACTGAAAATAAGTTCGCTTACCTTCTAAATAGGGGCTGTCATTTAGAATTTCAGCGTTTCATCTTTGATCATTTTAAGGAATATCTGCAAGAGTCCCATAAATTATTTTTTCGAATCTCATTCAAATCGGAGTTTTACACTGAACAGAAGAAAGATGTTCGTTTTTTATTGAAAATGGCACCTAAAAATACCTAATTTCAAATTTCCGACCTTGTTTATTTACCTTCGGCTGTCATAACTTTCTGCAAAACATAAAAACTTATCCCAACAATCTTTAATTTCAAATATCATCAAAATCTGTTGAGAAATATGGCAACTGAAAGATCAATTAGGCATGCCTAAACTTGTTCAGTTTAGGATTTGTTTAGGAAAACCGCACTAGGCCCTAATGCCAAACGTAACCCCATCAATTTCTAAACACTGATGGGGCTTTCCGCATTAGGGCCTAATGGGTTTTTTCCAAAATGATTCCTAAACAGAAAAACCTTTATTGTGAAAAACGTAAACAACACTAAAATTTCTTAGTAAGCACTAAGCATTTTACGAACATTCGGAAAAAACAAAAGTTTTACGAACAGTCGTCAAAAACGATAGTTTTACAAACATTTCTCTAAAATTCGTCGAAAATTATAGTTTTACAAACATTCGTCAAAAATGATAGTTATACCATTTCCAAATAAAGTTCCAATTAACGAGCATGTCTCAACATTTCCTAGTTTAGATGGTAATTAGGCTAGCCTAAACTGTTCCTAAACACAATTTTTTTAATGGAAAAAAACAATCCTCAATTTCTTGGTAAAAATTTAAATATTTACAATTTTCTTCAATTCACAAAATATTTCAATTTAAGCAGTGATGGAGCTTGCCTAAACAATTCCTAATTTAGGCGGTGATGAGGCTTACCTAAACAGTTCCTAATTTAAGCAATGATAAAATTTCTTCTTGCATAGCTTTAAATGTTTTGAAGTTCGGTTGTGATGAGGTATTAATCACTTTTCCCCAAGTTAGGAACTGTGTGGGCGAACCCCATCCCCGTTTAAATTAGGAAGCCGTATTACAGCCTAAATTAGGAGCTGTTTAGGCAAGCACTAAATTTCGAATTGCTTAGGCAAGCCCAATCACTGATGGGGTAATGAGTTACGTTCGGCATTAGGCATACCTAATTAGGGCCTAATGACTAATTAGATTGAGTTTCTAATCGGGAAGCACCATACAGATCGAACCAAAATTGTGACATTTACAAGCCTTTGAAATTTTGAATTTAGACTCGCAGCCATTTGAAAATTCGAAAACTGACTTATTACATTTATTTCTTTTTGAATTTTTTTGAGCAACTTACAATTTCTTTCTCACTATCAGTTTCCAATAACATTAGTTTAAGGGTCAAGCCAAAACTACAATCACAAATTTTCGCATGGTTTTCGATGTTTGATCAACAACCATTTCGTTTAAATTGTTCTAGTTTCAGTTTTTTTATTGTGTGTCTTAAGGTACAGTTTAATAAATCATTGTACCTACTTAAGTCCAAATCGAAGATATAATTTGATCAAAATACGAATCAAGGACTTTCGTCTAAAATAGCCGTCATTTTTTTTGCTCACCCGATTAGGCTAGTGAACTAACTTACTCGAGATATTCATTCAATGCACCTCTACCGAAAATTTTAGGAAAAATATGCCACATCTAGCCTGGCCACAAATTCCATTATATATATATATATATATATATATATATATATATATATATATACATATATATACATATATATATATATATAGATATATATATATATATATGTATATATGTATATATATATATATATATATATATATATATATATATATATATATTTACATACAATATATATATATATATTTACATACAATATATATATATATATATATATATATATATATATATATATATATATATATATATATATATATATATATACTCGTATATACGCGAATATCTTTTCACCTTCTCATCTCGTTCTAGCGGTATCATAGTCTTCAGTATGTCGGGATCGATTTTTATTCTCGACTGGGCATCCGCATTACAATTCATTTTTCCTTGCTTGAATATTATTTCGAAATCATAATCAGACAAGTCGAGTCGTATTCTTGTTAATTTGGACGATGGATTTTTATGAGAAAAAAGAGAGACTAAAGGTCTATGGTCAGTTACCACAATAAACTTTCTACCGTATAGGTACGGCCGGAAGAAATTTATTCCCCAATGTATTGTGAGTAATTCCTTTTCAATGATTGGCTTGTTTAAGTCATGCTTGCCAAGGGATTTACTAGCATATGATATAGGTAAATTTGATCCAATTTAACCTTGTGCGAGCACTGCTCCTAGAGCACTGCTTGATGCGTCTGTAGTCAAAACGAATGGTTTGCTGAAATCTGGATATTGAAGAATTGGTGGTTGAAGTAATTTGTCCTTCAAATTATCGAAAGCTTGTTGACAGTTTTCGTCCCACACGAAAGTAACATTTTTTTTTTTGAAGATTGTTTAAACATTTCTTGCTGCGAAAAGAATATTTTTATATTGCTGCGAAAAGAATATTTTTATATTGGTCGTTCAGACCATTTTTAAATACAGTTAGCGTATAACTGTCGTTCAAATTTGAGATAACCTGTTTCTGTGCAGGTGTGACGTTATCGCCAAATTCATTGGGCTGCAATTGATTTAGTTCGCTCACCAACGATAAAATTTTTTCTTTATGATTGGTCACAGTTGATCTCTTTTGAGTTATGTTACCCAGTGATGTATGAATGCTTGCGATTGTATTCGCAGGCTTAAACCTAATTGTCAAAGCAGATTTTAATTCGTTGAAAGATCGCGGAGTCTCAGTACTCAAAGCAGTTCGTACGTTATCAGCCAGTTTGACATTTAAAACAAAATCGATAAGTTGTAGTTTTGCCTTATCCGATAGAGTTTTGTCAACGCATTCTACCATGTTAAGAAACGCATTAAGTTCTTTCGGCTTTCCGTCAAACAGTGGAATAGTCTTGACCGCCAAGTGCAAATAAAAATCATCCATTTTGGTTCTTTGTGCAACTGCAATTTGCTCTAATTTACTATTTAATATTCAGTCGCAATTTTCTTAAATTGCAATTTATCTCAAAACAATCTTCATTTGTTGCTTTATAGCTTCCATTGATTTCCAAAAAATTTTATCTACGAAATGCAAGATACCCAAGTTTCTCTCAATTTCCTTAGACGTTCTAACTTTTCTTTTAAAGTTTCTGCTCTACCTACTCTATTAATATTTTTCTTCTCATTGGCCAAAATTTTGTCTGCTTCTTTAATTAAGGTTTTCACTGAGTCCATTACATA
Source organism: Odontomyia ornata (assembly GCA_963969285.1). Taxonomy (NCBI): domain Eukaryota; kingdom Metazoa; phylum Arthropoda; class Insecta; order Diptera; family Stratiomyidae; genus Odontomyia; species Odontomyia ornata. The sequence continues at coordinate 63,801,099 of OZ017738.1, read as the reverse complement.
AAAATGATTTCACTTCTAAACATTTATTAACCTGGCTACTTTTTTGTTTACATACTTATTATATATGCGATTGTACACATAAAAACAAATTAACACTATAAAAATTATTGCAGCAGTTGTGGTTGCTTGTCGAGACTCTACGAAAATGCTTTCGTTTATGTTTGTAGAACAGCTGTTACCCATTTTTACTTCTTTTGATACCGTTGCGGCTGATTGGTATTGTGGTTCATTCACTGCTACCGGTCCGGGCTCGTACTCCTCTGGCGGGCTCTGCTTCGGTCTTAGTTCTTTCCATAATTCCTCAAGATCGTCCATATTTGCTCGACCTAAGAGGAGTTGGCAGGATCGCCATATTGTAGATTTAGGGATTTACTTTAAAAGGGACTTCAATTAAAATACCTATGTAGCGCAAGCGCTACGCTGATGGCATCCGAAGAGCCGATATTTCTAAAGGGACACAAATGAAGACTGAATAAAAGTCACGCCAATTGTGGCAGTGTACTTTATAACGATCAGTGATCGACTGTATTCTCCAATCAGTTTTACATTGCCTGAAATACAAATCTATGACCCAATTAATTACTTCTAAATTCCTCAATGACTAATTTGTGAACAAGACTTCTTCACGTGACCAATGTGTCATCAATACAATTTACTAAATTGCTAACTCACAAATCCTCATTTTGCATATTCATACTCCAATTATCATTTACAAACATTGTAATGACTCAATCGCCAAGACTATGAATGAAAATTCAGTAGTGTAATGTAATACAATATCTTCAGCCGTGCTTCTAGCAGTGGTGCAATATGAAGCTTAGTACAATGCAAAAGGGAAAACATTTTATGATGGCAATGTACTGTAGAGAACATTTCTTGTAATCTGAGATACATGTGTATACATGCTCTGAATTCAATGTCAAGTCGTTTGTGTACGGAAATGAATTACCGCCACATGTTTTGGTTTTGAATGACAATGATAATGGGTAATTTGTTTTAGAATATGAATGAGTGAGTCGTTAATTCTAATTGCGTTTATTTTTAGATAGTGTGTATTATCACACTCTATATATATATATATATATATATATATATATATATATATATATATATAACTCTATATATATATATATATATATATATATATATATATATATATATGTATACACACACATATATATATATATATATATATATATATATATATATATATATATATAAATATATATGTTATATTTATATATATATATATATATATATATATATATATATATATATATATATATATATATATATATATATATATATATATGAATATATATATATATATATATATATATATATATATATATATATATATATATTCAGGGTGGGCTAAATACAAGTATCTTTTTAAAAATGCGATGATGCGAATGATCAAACATCAAATATTTTTCTTATATCTTGGCTTTCTTCGCTTTCGTTGTTAGTTGTGAAGTACAATTTCATTTATACGAGTATCGCTGCTACGGCTGGCGTGACAGAAGGCCATCCTCTCAGCCCAATTTTCCAAGACATTATTTATTGTTCCGGGCCCTATTTGAGCAATGGTTTGTTGAATATTAAATTTCGGTGCTTGAATCATTTGCAGATTTTCTACATAATATCACGCCATGAAAAAGAAGTCCAAAGTTATCTAATTGCAGCTTCAAGGCGGCCAACTGACATCACCAAGGCGGCTGATTACACGATTTCCGAATGTTGTGCGCAAAAAATCGATTGTGTGATGAGCTGTATAGCATGGCGCGCCATCCTGTTAAAACGAAAGGTCAGTCAAGTCCAAGTCCTTAATTTCCGGCCACAAAAGTCGGTTATAATGCCCCTGCTGTGCTTCTCGTTGACCGCAACAGCATTTTCAAAGAGAAACGGTCCAAGGATGCCACCACTCCAGGATCCACACCACATTTTCATTCTCTGAGGACGCATTGGCTTTTGTTTGTTTTGTTTGTTCACATAGCCGGTGAGATGAAAATGTGTCTAATCAGAAAAGATGATGTTTTGAGAAAAATCGGCATCCAATTTGAGCTGCTCTAATGACCAAACTACGAAGCGATATTGAAGCGGATGGTCATTCAGCTTCGATTCCTGAGTCATTTGGATCTTTTAAGCAAATAGTCTGAAGTCTTTGTACAAAATTCTTCTCTGGCTCGTGCAGCTAATGTTGAGTTGCTGCCATCGATAGTAAGTTGACGTTCTCGAATTGAGTCACAGCACAGCAGAAAAATTCTCCGAGATGTGTATTGTCCTATAGCAAGCCTTATATGAACTTTTTTCCCAAATTTGCGTACAGTTGGCGCAGTGGGTGCCACATTTTGGCCAAAACTTCTTTTCCGAAAACGCACTATTTGAGCAACACAGCACTTATTTTGGAAATAAGATTTCAATATTTTTCAACGTTGTTTAAGCGTAAATTGATTCATTAAGTTCCGCGGAAGTTTAATACTGACTCACTTACATAATTATGAGCGGGAAACAGCTTTCAGTGTCAAAATAACTTGTGATTTAAAAAGAAACTACTATACGGCCAACTCTATATAAATATAGTATACTGTCAACCTTGGTTATAACGAACCTCTAGAGACCGTGAAAATTGGTTCGTTATAACCGAAGTTCGCTATATCCAAATATTGAACCAAAAAATAAGAAATATTTTTCCCATAGATATATTTAAAGCAAAATAATAATATTTACATTAATGAACAAAATAAATATGTATGTACGTACTTCAAGATAATACCAAAACGCAAACTCAACTTCCAATTATTCCGAAATATAATATCAATTGTCCGTGAATACCTTAAATTCGTTACTTAAACTGAAAACAGGAAAAGACAGCTTCCTTTTAATTTTGTGTATTTTACTTTTATTTTTCTTCTCAAAATCGATTTTCGACCGTAATCGTTCGGTCTTCTTCAGCGATTAATTTATTTTTACTCAGATTCCTGCTTATATACTAGGTATGTTTACGGAAATTTACTTTAGAACATTAAAAGGTAATAAGGGAAATTTGCTTAAGCTAATAAAAGGTAGGAAAGGTAATTTATAAAAGGGATAGTTATAAAAATATAATGGTAATAAAGGGGAGTCTGATGCGGATCGTCAAGGAGCAGGAAGCATGCGTGAGAATCGCGCCGGCAAACTGATTAAAACGGAAAAAGTTGGGATTTTGAAAGCGTTTGGAGGGTTTTCCGTCTTGTGAAATAGCGAACGGTCTTGCGATTTGCGGTAGCATCTCACCTGTGGCGCGTTCGTTCATTGTTTACCTTTCGGTGACGTTGATACTCTGAAATAGTTTGTCGAAGCAATTGGCAACGAACATGTAAATTTTGTAATTTCACGACAAATTTTGACGTATGTTGGCAACCGGTTGACTGAGTTGAATGATGATGTCTCGAAAGAAGTTCATATTTTACTTTGGATAAAGTTCAACCTCGGGTGATTTCGATTGTAGAACAGGTAGCAGGAATTCGACAACACTTTGCTTAAATACATGAAAGAAATCAGAACTGGAGGGAAGCTACGGAAGTTTTGGTGGGAATACCATTAGAAACCGGTTAAAAATAGTACACACTTGATTATAAACTTTAAAAATATTTAAAAATCACTCGCTTGTATTTGGCAGACAACAATCACACTCACGGAGAAGCATACATCAACCGAGCTTTTCTGCTTCAAGCTGAAACAGGAAAAGAAGAATTGCAGGTACTATAAAAAGTGTGTTATGCTAGAGTTTTAGATTATCGAAGAAAATTCATCGAAGCCGCTCAACGCTATTATGAGCTTTCCTACCGAAAAATTTTTGACGAAATTAACGTATGACAGCTCCAAAAAAAGCTTTTATCTGTACAGTTTTAGCATCAGCTGGGCAGCAACGGTCACGAATGTTAACGGCTTTATTTAAAGAGGAACGGTATCAAGAGTGGTCAGGCAAAATGTCTGAAGAAGTTGCTAGACTCGAGTGCTCATAAGTGGTTAAAGTTTCCTTGCTCAAAAGGAATTGCGTAGAAATCTTACATCACCAAAAGTGACGCTCTGCTCCCACAAGAAAGGTTTTCATTTCGCGAAACCACATCCATTTGAGAAACAATCAAGTTCGTGAGTTAAAAGTGCGTTTTAACGAACCTTTGGACGTGATTACGCGTAAGACCATGAACGCATCCGCGCGTCCATGACCGAATTCTGTATGACAAATGAAGATACTACTAAAACGTTCAAACATGCTCATCCACTGGTGAAATTAGCACAAAAAGAACAGGTAGAAATTGTTATTGAAAATCAATTAACAGCCGTGATAACTGCTATCAGGGGAAAAGTCGAGGACGGGGAAATGCTAGATAGGATTGAGAACGTTGATATTATAATAAATGAATGAATGGGATACTATTTATTTTTCGAATCAATGTTGGATACGGCGTTTTTTGCCGGAGGTAAGTGGCTGAAAGGAAATCGGATGACTTTTCCAGAAAGTGGAACTTTGTGCATAACTGCAATTGAACATCGTCAATACAAGGGTGAGAAAAAAAAATTATTGGTGGAGCGATGTTTATGGATTTGATAGGAATTGTGTTCGAAAAGTAACTATAGCTGAACCACTGAACCTTCTGCTCGCATGCTCATTTATGGTATAGTATTATGTAATTCCATCACATAAGGCTACAACATAAATTTGCTACGATGATGGTTTCCATTTGAGGGGAAAATTCAAACTATGTTTGCATGAGTTTTTTATTCAAATGGAAAACATCTGACTATGTTTACGTTGGATCTTGATTCGGATGGGGGGTGCAAGGGCGCACCACTTCCAGCTGGAGCCATAAGTGTAGTCGGTGAAGACGAAGTATTCCTAAGCCCTGTCTGTTTTTGCCAGGCCCAGTTAGTTGCTTGCTTGCCGGTTGACCCGTATTTTATCGCTTGATTCATGAATGCGGAATTTTTTTGTTGTGGGGCCTTGTGCAAGGGAAAAGAACCCACCCCACGACACCGCAATGCTAGCCTGCCAGCGTATTCACACGACCTCAGACAAGGCCAATCTCGGCAAACACCACCATCATCTCTTGCCAAGGCAGCAGACCATCGCTGCAGTCGTTTACGGATATTTATTCTATTTGAAACTTTGAAGAAGATGTATCAACATCCATAGTCTCGCCTACATGTTGCAATTTGCACTGCCATGTTTGTAATGTGTGACTTTTTCTTCTTCTTTTCAGCATCAGCACCTACAGCCACCGCGACCAATGAAAAATTTGAATTTATTGTGACTATCGTGTTTATACTTGTACGAGTAGTAGTTAATAACGTATTTCTAGTAATTGTTTTGGTTGTCATTACTCATTCCACAAACTGTCGAGCCTAAAATTGAATGGACAAACAGGCATTGAGTTGATTACGTAAAGCAAAATAACCACTTGGAAATTTTTTTGGTAGATTAACCCTCACTCTACACCCGTCCTTGTAGATACCTCTTACTTAGGACCTGTTTTGAAAAGTTCTCGCCAAAACCTTTTATTTGATACCCATATTGACTGCCTTTGGTAAATAAAATTTTTAATGAGCTACCCCCTTTGTAGAGTGATCCCTTAAACACCTTCAAAATTTTTTTTCACTGCGAGTTTTGAGAAGGCACCAATTTTGACGTACGTGGAATATGTTCTCACTCTAGCTTATGCAGTTTGAGAGAAAACTTGCTGTGATGACTGGATGGAAGGGCGGACGGACAGATTTGTCGAAATTAGAGAAGCTAGCATTGGTTACGGTTGGAAAATTAGCTCTCAAGATTAAACATTGAACAAATATAGAAAGAAATGAAACACAAACCATCGCAAGATTAATAAGATTGAAAACCCTTCTTCTCACAAGCTTCAAAATATTTATCGAGGATTTTCGGAATACAACCATCCCTCGTTGCATTTGTTGAAATTACACCCGAAGCATGTCTCGAATTTTATCCATTCGTAGTTCAGAAGTGAAGTCAGCAATCCATAGGCGGAAAAATTGAAGGTTACTAGCCCATAGGACCCAAATGGCGTTTTCATGAAAGTGAATAGCTTCTTTAGTAAAAAAAATAATGATAAGATAAATTTTTTCGACAAGGCTGATATCAAAATTGATAGTAAGACCCCGAATAAAAATAGTACCTAGATTTTATTTGATCGATCGTAGAAACTTGCCCTGATTGGAACATATTTTGAACTGGTTCATCTACCGAACCCAAAGAGAGGGAATCAAATATTTTCAGAAGTCATTGAAGCGAAAATTTCCGCCTTCAAATCATGCCTGAAGGGTGAAATAATTCTTTATTTCGATGAAACATTAACTTCTGTCCGCATACCAAGCTTGAATCTTATTGATTATTTCGTCAGCTATGAAGACTTTTGTTATATATTTGGCAGGACCAACAACAAGAAATTGGGATTGACGGTACCCCAAACATAGTTCTCTGGCAGTTGCCTGAGGTGGCTATTAGGAATTATTGCATATTGTTCAAGAACATGTTAAATATTTCATATTTCTCAAATAAGTGGAAAAAGCCCAAGGTATTTCCGATCCTGAAGAAAGGAAAAGAATCTTCGTGCCTTAAAAGCTATCGCCTGATGAGCTTGCTGTCTAACATTAGCTAGGTGTTTGAAACGATACTGAACAAAGCATTAAACGCCCATATTGAGAAATATGAGTTGCTGCTAAATTGCCAATTTGGTTTTCATGCTAGGGATTTGACCATACATGCAATAACGAAAGAAACATCAAACATCTGTAGAAAACTAAAATTTCCACACTATGGCTGGTAAGAGTAGTTCAAACCGGATTTCACGTAAATCCTGTGTTTGATATCTCGGTATTCACCTCAATCAGTATACTGAACATGTCAAAGTAAAGCTCAGTAAAGCAAAAAAAGCAGTCATCCCCTCTACGATTCTTTCATTCCAAATATATTGATCAAAAAGTCAGTTTTCTGTTACAAGACCCTGGTTAGACAAGTTGAGACTTATGGATGGCAGATCTGGTACAATCAGAGTGCTGTTACTATAAAAAGATTAAGAGTTTCGAAAGAAAATGTCTTCGTACATGTACTGGTTTATACAAACAGCCTGCAATGATTGGAAACACTTAACATCGAATAGAAGAATTTGTCAAATTGCTAAAGTGACGAAAGTCGATATCTTCATATTGAAACTTCTTCGGAACCACATTGCAAGAACTGTAACTGTGAGTGAAAACCCCTGGATTGCTCAGCCGTTCCACCCTACAGATAGATTTATTGAGATTTTTTTCACTACTAGCTTTGTTACTCTAGAAGCATATTTGGACACGAATCGATATGTTTTCTATTCTGGTGGTGTCTCAATTATATATTGCATATGCTATGCAATAATAACGTTTACTTGCACTACATAAAAACACACAATATTAATACACAGGAAAATCTTTGTTTTGCAGTTGTGAACTTTGATGCTTCACGTGTGTCTCTGTTCTCTCAACTGCAATCTTAACTTAAATGCCTGGCAGTGAACACAATAACTATCTGTCATATGGGAAACGCTACACTGCTACCTGCTCCTCTTGAGTGACATTCCCACTGTCACGATGGCGCTTTGCAGGCGGATATGTTCTGACAGCCGTATGAGGTCGTACTATGATCGGTTCCAATGTAACTGTTTTTCTTTTTTTGGATGTAGAAACTATTCGCTTTGTTACGGAGTCTGACGGTGCTTCTGTTTGCTGAGTAGTGGCGACGTTCGTGAAGACTGGCTTCAGTTGTTTGATTGAGACGTTAATTTGTCTACCTTCGATATCCACCGTAAATCGTACATCTGAAATTCGTTTGATCACTTTGTGTGGTCCTGATCACGGTTGACATAGTGATTTCCTTTCAGCGTCACCTCTTAAGAAGACGTGTGTACATGAATTTAATTGACGATGTATGAAGGTCGTTTGATCATTGCGGTGGTTAATTTGGACTGGTCGCGATTCACGCATCTACTGTCTAAACAGGGATGCAAAAGCGTGCGGATCGAACAAATTGTCATCGCTAACAAAGAATTCTCCAGGAAGTGTTAAAGTTGTTCCGTAAACGAGCTCTGCGCAACTTGCGTCTAGATCTTCCATGTATGAATTTTGGAGTCCTAGGAGAATGGTCAGCAGGATGCGAGTCCAGTTGGAATTCTGCTCATGGCACATAACGGCGGCTTTCAATGTGCGATGCCATCGCTCTACCAATCCATTGGATGCTGGGTGATATGGCGATGTTCACGTACGTTTACATGCCAAAAGTTTGGAAACAGAAGAGAAAAGCGTGGACTCAAATTGAGTTCCTCGGTCAGTTGTGATTATGTGCGGCGCTCCAAATCTCAATACCCAGTTAGTGTAAAATGCACATGCAACAGTCTCAGCTGTTTGGTCGCCAACAGGAACTGCTTCTGGCCAGCGTGTAAATTGGTCAACCATTGTTATGCAGTAGCGATAACCCTTGGCTGTTATCAGTGGTCCGATGATATCAAGGCGCACTTGGTGGAATCGTTTGTCCGGTATCAAAAACTGCTGCATATCGTCTCTTGTATGCCTTCCAATCTTTGATCTTTGACATGGTCTACAAGTGCGTGTGTAGGCTCGAATATCTTTCTTCATGTCAGGCCAAACAAACTTTCTTTGTACAGCTCAAATCATCGTGCGAGCTCCAGGGTGCGAGCATCTGATCTCGATTACGTAGAGTTGATGGTACGTATGGCCGAATATTGTTCGTCGATGTATCACAATATAAACTTCCATATTCCTCTATAGGTAGTGGATGCAGCTGAACTGATGAATTGTTTCTAAGGAGAAATAATTGAAGTGCAGTGTCGTTATATTGTTCATCTTTTAGTTTGTGGATGGTCAATGAAGATGGTAAGTTGATTGCTTTGATGATTGATAGCGTACTTTCTATAATATTTTCCTCTCCATGAACGTGGATGATTTGGGTACAAAATTGCGATATAAAGCTTAAGTGCCTGATTTGTCTCGGCGATGATTTTTCTGTTTATTGACTGAACGCATATATCAACGGTTTTTGGTTCATTTTGATAACAAACTGGGTGCCTTTGAGCCAGTGTCAAAAGTGCTTTAAGCTGCTGTAATAGCCCACAGTTCTCGGTCGTAAACGCTGTATTTTGATTCACCGCGATTCAGTTTTCGTTGTAAGTTAGCTAATGGTAACCAACTGGCATTTACTTTTTGCTCTAATACTGATCCGATTGCGACATCTGATGCATCGGTGATAAGTTGTAACGGCATCGATGGAAAAAAATGTACTTGCAATGTTTCCTTCGCAAGGCTTTCCTAACAATCGTTAAAGGCTTTTATGGTTACGGGTGACCATTGAATAACGCATTTGCCGCCTTTTTTAACATTGCGGAGATATTGGTGGAGTGATGCTTGTGGGTTGGCAGCATTACGGATGAATCTCCTGTAAAAATTTAATATGCCCTGGAAACGGCGTAGTTGTTTGATTGTTGTTGGTAATTGAAAATCACTTATGGCTTGAACTCGCGAATCAGGTGGCGAGATACCATGTTTATTTATTTTGTGTCCAAGGTACTCAATTTCTTCGACGCCAAAGACACGTTTTGCACCGTTGATTATCACTCCGTAAGTTTTTAATCGTTCAAATACGATACGAAGATGGTCCATATGTTTTTCAATTGAGTTAGATGATACAAGAATGTCATTTAGATAACAGGCACAAAAGTCCAATCCAAACAAATCTTCGTCAACGAATCGATGAAAGGTTTAGGTGGCATTCCGGAGGCCAAAGGTCATTACCGCAAATTCAACAAGGCCAAACGATGTTGTCAAAGCCGTCTTTGGGATATCTTCATCCGCAACTGGGATCTGATAGTACGCTCGAAGCAAGTCTATTTTAGAAAACATACATTTGCCTCTAAGATCTGATGTAATGTCCTGACTGTGTCGCATGGAATAGCTATCGGGTATGGTAATCGCGTTTAGTTTACGATAATCTCCGCATGAGCGCCAAGAATCTTCCTTCTTGGGTACCAGATGCAAAGGGCTAGCCCATGGGCTGTTCCATGGGCGGCAACAGTTCTTATCCATCATGTACTGGAACTCTGTTTTAGCTTTTTTCAGCTTGTCTGGTGGTAGTCGTCTCAGGCGTACTGCTACCGGGGGGCCAGTAGCGATGATATAGTGTCGTACAGAGTGCTGTGTAGTTTTTGCTGGGGCAGGATAAGTTACTTCTGGGAATGATTTCAGATATGCATGGAACTGCGATTCTTCGATCAAAGTAGAGATAGATCCTGTGGGTAGAGTTGATATGGTTCCTGCTGTTGTACTCATTTTCGAGTCTACAAGACGTCTGTTTGTAATATCCACAGAGAGGCCGTGTTCTTTCAGAAAATCAGCACCTATAATTGGCTGTGCAACGTCTGCTATTATAAATAGCCGCGTAAATTGTCGACGCGAATTAAGATTTAATATAAGCAACTTTTCACCATAAGTGTCGATTAGACATTTATGTGCCGCGTAAAGCTTAAACTCTGTTTTTGTGTTATTTTAAAGCAATGGAAGTTGAGGTATGACTTATACGTCTGCACCTGTGTTGATTGGAAACTTAAATTGTGTTAGTTTGTCAGTGCCAAAGAGGGTTTGTTGCGGAGCGACTGCGAGCCCTCTCAACGCGCAGGGCTCCTAGGCGTTTTCTGACATCAATGGGGCCTGAAAGTTACATGGGTTGATACAACGATGAGTCACTATTCCGAACTTTCGATGATAGAAGCAAATTTTTCTTTCGTTTTCTCGATTGCGAGAACGGCTTCAACTTCTGAAGTGTCGTGGTGATGTATAGCGCCAAGCGGGTGGTATTTGTAATCGTTATATTGCTGCTTTTAATTCTACAATCGGTGTAACTAAATTTGCAGTATTGGTCGAAATCTCTTTTGATATTTGGCAATCTGAGACTTCACAAATTTCGTTAGGCTATTTGACATCTAGAATTTCGTCAGCCATTTCTGCGAGGCGGGTGAGATCCGTTGTTTCCGCGATGGCGAGAAACAATTGTACATCCGCGGGCAGCCATTGTAGCCAAAGTGATTTCAAAAATGATTCACGTACCTTGCTTTTTGCAGCCAAACTCATGCACCGTAGCAATTGTGACGGCTTGCTGTCACATAATTTTATGCCGGTGAGAAGAATTCGAACTTGAGCCTCTTCCGACGGCGCGTAAACATTGATCAATCTTGTTTTCAGCGCTTCATATTTGCCCATTTCCGGCGGTTTCTCCACGATGTCCGCTATAGCGTCCAAGCAGATACAATCAAGTTTGCTTGTTCTGCACCCTCGCAATTGCGCCTCAACGCAGGCAAACCACAGCGTTGGTTGAGTTGTCCAAAATGGCGGTACGCAAACATTTGCGATGCCGTTGTTGCTAACTGGTTGCTCCTGTATAATTCTGGTGTTGGTTGCAGCTCCTGTGGTGGGCTCGGTTCCAGTAACAGTTTCGGCTTCAGTGGCTTTTGTATTTTCTGCCTCTGGCTTTTTAGTTGTATCACGTACAGGTTTTCCTTTAGCACACATCATGTCGGGGTCACCGATATTATGCAAGGGCAATAGTTATTGTAATAACGTTTACTTGCACTGCATAAAAACACACAATATTAATATACACAGGAAAATCTTTGTTTCGCAGTTGTGACGCTTCGATGCTTCGCGTGTGTCTCTGTTCTCTCAACTGCAATCTTAACTCAAATACCTGGCAGTGAACACAATAACTATCTGTCATATGGGAAACCCTACCCATATATAGGCGGGCCCGGGTTGAGAAGATTAAATATCCTCTGAATTTGAGTTCATGAGACCAACAACTCTGATCTAGATACCCATTTGCTAGATTTGTTGAGGCTGGTCGAGCGGGAATACAATCTAGGTACTAGAGGCTAAACAACAATGTTTAAATTATTTTTTTCTGTTTTTTTTTTGTGTTTTTCGTTACTTATTTTTGATTACCAGCTTATTAGTGCTCCATTTAGTGTTGTTCTTTATTTATTTTAAAATTTGGGGATAGGTTTCAATATTTAGGATAGGTATTTATTATATAGTATACAAATATTAGGGTTTACAGATATTAGGGTTTAGGGATAAGGTTAAACGGTAAGATAAAGAATATTGTGAGAGCATTGTGTTAGTCTTAGATGAAGTTTTTGATTGAATTTTATTAAAATTAAGTCATAAAAATTTGGTGCAGGATAAAAGATCATTGTTGTATTAACATTTTAATTAATTTTAAAGTGGATTGGTTTTTTCTCCTTTTTCAAATTGAATCATAAAATATGTAATATATAATAATTCAAATTAAATTGAATCTATTGTTTTTAATTAAATGTTTTTTTTTTATCAATAATATGTATATAAATTTTGGGAGCCATTTGGGCCATTAAGATTTTGTACAATATTTTTATTGTTTAGAATTTGCTATATTGTTTAAAAATTAATAACGATTAATATTTAATAAACTGCGTTCGACTTCGAATTTTCATAATTTAATTAAAATGAAAAAGTTCTAAATTGCTAGCAAAATAAACATATGTAACGTCAATACATTGGGTTGGTAGTTATCGATCGAAACGCTCTTCGAAAAAACTATTGCAAAATGTATGAAATTTTTAAATGAAGCAAATTCAGCGTTTTAATAATGTCCGCTTAGTTTTATAAAATTAAGATAGATGAAATCAATTAGCATCAATTGTTAACTTTTTCGGTAGATTTCACCGATCCTTGGATGGATTTTTCCGCCCTTTTATATTGCTGGAAAAAGTTTGCCAAAAGTCAAAATTAAAAGCAAAGAACATTTTAGCATTTAAGGAATCTTTAACTTTCTCCAACTTCTTTCGTAAGAAAGCAAACCAAAAATATAACACTGAATTTTAGCTATAGTCACCACTTAGACAAAAATAAACAACATAGGTCACATCTTATCGTTTTCAGTCTGCTGTAATGTTCTTCTGTTTGTTATGCAAATTGCTTATAGAGGAAAATAATTTCCATATCATTATCGTACAATGGCGGCCATTAGTTTCCTCCACCGATCAACCTCACATTTCACGTTTAGTAGGTATTGATGTCGGATTCTGAGAGTCATCATAATCGTGGAGCAGGCATTAGCAAGAATATCTGTTCCAAAGTTAATATTTAGAAGATGGTTTATCGGGAAATTTATCTGTTGAGCTGAATTTTCCATATATTGTGGGAATTCATATTTGCCAAAAGTAAATGGAAATTCATGCGATAAACGGCGTTGAGAAGAGAAACGCACCTGATAAATTTGTGGTGTGGTTCATAAATGGGAGCACAAACAACACTAAACAGGCACATATGTTTATTGCAGGATTATATAACAATTGTGTTTGATGGAAAGTACTAGTTGTATGATTATTACATGATATGTTATGCCTTTCTGGAAATTAATCGTTAATTTATCAACCTCAGTTTGCGTTTGCTTAATGATTTCAATCGCTAGAAACTAATTCCGATTTGAATTCACATGTTCAAATTTTCCAGTTGCTGCCAAATAAAGATAAGTTGGGTAGACAGAACTACGCTCATTTTAGAAGAGTTTTGTACTTAACCTTTGATATACAGAAACATAGAATGATTTAACTCATGAAAAATTTAATGATTTGCACAACAAATATATCCACGCTTTAAAAGAAAAAAGTTGAAGTAGCAGAAGAGTGCTCCTGCCACAAGCGTTTTGTAAAACTGTTTATTGGTCAATTATTGTGAAAATTTCAGAACGCATACGATTGCTTTCGAAAAACTTAAGTTATAGCTTTTGGGAAGTTTGCGGGTCCGATTTTGATTTCATAGGCAAAAATGTAAAATTTATAAAATGTACTATTAACATAGCTGACCGAATTCTGACTTCTCAGGTATTTGATGCCCATGTACTCCTAAAGTCTCACCTCTTTGGTTGTTTTCAGATTTGTCGGGTCAAAAGTGTCTAATCGGAGAGGTGGGCACACAATTGTCGTACATTTGCCCTTCCCCTGCACCCCTCAAAGCAAAACTTGTCATTTAAAGGTCAGCTCTTGTCAAGACCTTTCATTTGATATCCATGTTGCCTACATGCGATGAAATTTTTTTTTCAGGGGCCACTCCTTCATATGGAGTGGCCCCACCTTATAAGTTTCTTTTCGTGGTGAAACTTTGAAGAAGACGTCACTTTGCACTTACCTACAAAATCGTATGTTCCTAGCTTATGTAGTTTGTGAGGAAAAGTGGTGTCGCACACGGACGGACGTACCAACGGACCGACAGGACGCGATTTTAAAAGGGGTTTTGTAAAATGGTTTTACAAAACCCTAAAAACAGTGTTACTTCATTTTAACCGCCTACCATTTCGTTGCTATATAATTAAAATCTTAAATATATTTTTGCTCTTGTTCTTTTCTGGAAACATGCAGAGAGCATCAAATCAAAATCCTACTTGTTTCGTTCGAGAGAAAGCCCAAGAAGTAGACAACTGTGTATGATTTTTAGGATCGAAGCCAATTTGAATGGCTATAACTTTTGAAAAAAGGATTCAATTTAATTATAGCTTATGAAATTTAAGCATCTTTTCTGGGACTACTTAAATGTCATCCAATTTAATGATAATCAACAAATCCTACCATTATTAGCAAAGTTCAATGAATTTCAACTTGCAAGTTATTATAGTAAATTATTTCATTAATTTCTAAGCAATTTGTTATTGTAGTAGTTAGCTATGATTCCGGAGAAAAGGCTTTAAAAAATTATAAGAATTTTCAACTATTCCCTGTGGAGCATTGAATATTATATTTGCTTCTAAATCAATTTCTATAGTTAGAGAAAAGCATCCTCTTGCAGGAATTTGAGTTTAAATATTATAGAATAAATTTTTGGGACTAAAATGTTGGATAGCTCACTTTGGCTTCTGTTAAAATTGATTTTTATAAAAGATTTCATAGAATAAAATTATTTAAATGGTGCATTAATTTATTGATTCATTTAGAAAACTTTGTTTGATGATAAAAACAAATTTTTTAAAATAAATTTGCTTCTTGTGCAGTCTATATCCACAAGCTAATTCTTGTTTTTTTGGAAAAGTCTTCAGGGCTCGCTATATTGAGTGCAAATATGCGTTTTGACCCCTTAGAGTCATCTTCAGTGAAATCTTCTTCGCCTGCACTCTCTTTTGAAAGGAAAACCATGTTTTCTGCAAAAGCAGATGTCTTCAACGAGTTATAAAAACAATAGTATAAGTGAAGGTGATATAAAGTCCAGAAAGGATAACATATCTCTTCTTCACCTCTGTTATAATGTGCCCAATCGGAGAAAATAGAGACAGTGTACTTATGGCAGTCTGTATTCAATTTTCACTATCTTAAATTCAGTTTTTGAGGAAAACATATGTCAGAATGACAGTATCTATAGGTTTGAATAAATAGTTTACCTTTTTGATAAATTACATGATAAAGTTAAGAATCATTCTAAGCTGATTTTTGAGCTCATTTTTTCTGTGTGATTACTTTAAGCAAATGTTCAGCTGAAAAGAAATCATATTTGGCATATTATACTTCTTTTTCTTCTTCGTAGCACTGCAGCCTGTCTCGGGCCTTCATTCCCTGCAAAAATGCCTCGTACTGTCTCCATTCATTTAGAGCATCCTCTAACTTTGAAATCCAAGCAACGATGAACTGTCCACGCCGACCCAGTTAGACCAGCATTTCCTCAGTTTTCCCTTTGATCTCCACCTGCCAGATCTCAAAATAAATACCTTTTTGGGTATAAGTTGTTTGACCATTCAATTCACATGGCTACCCCTTTGCAACTTCCACAATTTTATAATTGTTAAAACCTCCAGTGCGTCAAAAATTTTACACAGCTAATGGTTGTATCAAATTCACCATTGCTCCTTAGCTCGCTTCGCCCAAATGATCTGCCTCAGGTCCAATCTCTCGAAGGTGTTTAATATGTTTGCGGATGCTTAAATTAGGGTGCATAGCTTTAACATGAAATAGCTTTGTATACTTGGAGCTTTGTTTTCCTGTGTATGCAGCTGGTCTTCAAAATCGTCAAAACTGACTAAAATATCTTTGCTAAACTTTTAAATAGATCATATCACCCATTTTATATCAATTTAATTTAAATCTATACGATAATTTTTTGCTCTACAGTGAGCTTTAATTGCTTTGTGCGGATATCGATCTCATTTTTGGATGGCTCCGATAGCTTGTAATTACTTTCTACCTTCTTCAAACATTTTTCTTCTCTAATAATTTTTCAGCCAAAATTATTAAATAAGCAACTCAATCATGTAGCTGCAAAAAATTTCATAAGTGAATAAAATGTTTTAGGGGCAAAATGTATTCTTCAGGATATCTCGTCTCTTTCTTTACCAAGTATGATATATTGTGTAATTGAGGTATTCTTCTTCCAGTGCATCATTAGCTTTACTTTCTTCTCATTGATTTGTAGCCTTACAAGTTTTACTTCGCTATTGATTTTCAGGAAGCGATCTGTAATGATTTTTGAAATGCCCGTGTAGGACACGGGTGCCGATGGTCTGGCACAAGTGTCAGCGTGCTTTAAACAACACCGAGCTTAGCTTACTAGCTTCGCTTAGCAACCACGTACGCGTGCTTGACGATTGGCATTTGCGGGATCATTTGAGGCGGGTATTTGTCGAGCTACGAAGCTACACTACAAAATACTTATCACGCGTACTCTACAAGACGTACCGATCAATTTTTATTATCTTCAGAAATGTTCTATTAGGTGTTAATTAAGCTACTCTACAGTAATTCAATATTTTTTTGCCTCGTCAAAGTTAGCGGACACGGAGACTTGAGACAAACGCAAACATTTAACAAAAAGCAACCGCTGCTTTCTCCGAAGAAGGTAGTTGCACTACAAGGGGAATGTCAAACCTAAAGATGTTAAAGTAGCTGAAGGGAACCACTCATTTCTGCCTAAAGGATGGGAACTTGACGGGTGTTATTTGCTTTACACTAGTAAAACAACAAACTAAGCAGTTTCGATGGGGTGACCACCTTATCTTTTCAGGAGCAGCCACTC
Organism: Odontomyia ornata; assembly: GCA_963969285.1. NCBI lineage: Eukaryota > Metazoa > Arthropoda > Insecta > Diptera > Stratiomyidae > Odontomyia > Odontomyia ornata. The sequence continues at coordinate 63,783,975 of OZ017738.1, read as the reverse complement.
CTGATCACCACGGGGCTGCTCGAGTGCTTATGTTTATTACAGGTAGTTAGCAAATGTGTCAAAATGTTGATATCTTCTGCATAGGCTACCACATAGCTTGACTTGTGTAATAACGTGCCTTTTGTACCAACAGGTATCTTTACTATTCCGGAGCCAAATTGTATAGCAATGGAGCCAGCCTATCCCCTCGCTCTAGTCCGATATTTGTGTCAAAAATTTTGGTGAGTTGGTTATTGATGCGTACTGGAGGTGCTCATGACATTGTCATTTCAGTAAGATGGACTTATTCGGCTGGGATAACAAAGCAAAGGATTATTTGGTATAGAATTTTATCATCTATACTCTTGTATACTTGCTTAAAGTCAACAAAATTCAGTAAACTTCAATGGTGAACTCTCAACATCTTGCAAGCACCTACTCAATTGTAAACAATTGATCCCTTATATTGATCCCTTATATCCCCCAATAATACTGTTAGAGTATGATCCAATTTCATTTTCTTTGATCTTTGAAAATATTTTTCCCGCCCTAAAATGAAATGCTAGGCCTCTATATTATTCGTAGTGTAGCTTGTCGCTTTTTTTTGTGAATAGGAAATATAATTGGTTGGTTTCACTCGTTTGGCATATGTTCTTGTTGGCAAATGTGGTGGATGACTTAATGCCATTGCTACCATATTTCATGAGCTCTACTGGAATCTCATTGATACCCGGCGCTTTATTATTGTTTTAAGCATTGATGGCGGAGCAAACTTCATCCAAATTTGGAACCAATTAAAGTTCTCCAGGAATTTTTATAGGCTCCTATATACTTATACTCTGTGGAGGATTCAGAAGCATCTTTAAATATTATGCTAATGTTTCTTAATCCTGTTTTTATTAGCAACGATGTTACCGATATCATCATGACAGAGCGTGGTCTTGGGCGGATAGCTCCATTTCAGGCTTCTAATTACTTTGTTTGCTTGTGTTGTGCTGTTACTTACTTGGTTTACATTGAGGCTCCTCCAAGGATTTTCATAAAATTTCCTTTAGCTAATTCATCTAATCTTATTCATTATTCTTCGAAGGGCTTCATAATTTTCTCTTTTCTTTCTTTTTCTTGGTTTGTGTGCCTGATTCTTTATGGCTAACACATTTTTGCACGCATCATCGAACCAATCATTTTTTTGACGCCAAGCTTGATGTCCAACCAAAGGTTGGACATCAAGTGACAATTAAGATCATTGCAGAAAAAACGTATTCTGCAATAATCTTAATTGTCACTTTCACTTCAGTCCATAACTCGTTGCTTGTTTTCAGCAATGTGGCTGATATGATAGGTGCAAGCTGGTTGTTGAGGATCTCCGTGAAAATTTTTACCACAGACGCCATTTGGAGTCTTTTAACGTCGAATTTATGTAGAGAGCTGGTCTTTACTGGATGCGACTTTGACATACATATGACACCGATTGTCTGATTTGATTAAGAAATGATCCGAGTTACAATGGACTCCTTGGTTTGAATGGACGTCCAGTTTGTTTGAAGCGTTACGTTGTAAGGTCAGGTCATGGTCGATTCAGTTTTCTGTATTGCCGTTCAATGATACCCAGTTAATTTTATATGTGTGCCAATGTGGGAAGCAAGTTTGACGTAGGACTAGATTACTGCTATATTCAAACTCAATCAGATGCCCGTCGTTGTCAGTTATTTTGTCATGGAGGTTATATCCTCTAGTTATTTTGCAATAAACATAAGTCGTGAACCAGCCCTGTGGCGATCAGGATTATGTACTTAATTGTTGTTTTACTAGGTTGAAGATAACTACACCCCTAAAGTTTCCATCCTTTAGACAGATATGAGTGGTTTACTTAGCCACTTTTACATCTTTATGTTTAACATTCCCCTTCTGCAGGAAAAGTAACACTTACTTATTGTACAACGTTTGTGTTCATGTCAAGTCTCTGTGTCCGCTACCTTTAACAAGACAAAAAAGAACTATTGAATTACTATAGAGTATCTTAATTGACACATATAAGAACATTTCTAAATGTAATGAAAATAGATCTGAATATCTTGTAGAGTAGAGTATGCGTGTTAAATATTTTGCAGTGTAGCTTCGTAGCATGACAAAAATCCACCTCATATAATCCCGTACATAGCTAGTCGATAAACAAGGCTACGCGGTCATCAACCAAAGCTAGTCAGCTGAGCTTGGTCTTCTTTATAGGTAGCTGACATTTGTGTCACACAATCAGCACCGTGTCCTACTTGAATTCAAGCACTTTGAATCACTACAGCTCCTCGATGAGAACCTTAGCGTTGAAATCGGCCAGAATTGTTTTTGTGTCGTTTGTAGGCCATGAGTCGACTAGTCTTTCTAGTTGATTGTTGAACGTTTTCTTCATTTCTTTGTCTTTTTTTTTGATCGAGGCATGTACGTTTATCAACAAAATGTTGACGAGCTCGTTTTTGTATGGATTGCACACAATCGTTCACTGACCCCCTTAAAATTCATAACATGAAATTTGAAGTTCCTATCCTCGAAGATGGGATTCTCAATTTCTAGCAAGCTTCTGACTTCTGAATATTGTGTGTGATCTTAAATCTTGAATATCATTTCCAGTCCAGCTCGTTTCCTGGAATGCCAGTATGTTTCGTTTATATTAATTGACCTATTGTAAAAGCTCTTGATAGCGCTAACGTTTTTCAGTGATAAGACCTTCAAGGATCCAATGCCATAGCCATGTACCCAGTTCATTAGGCTCTGTTGTAGGTTTTCAATCATTGAAGGGGATTTCAGAGGCTAGAAGTAAGCCCGTCACCCAACCTCTAGTCTGGCGGCATGGTTTTTACTTTAGATTTCGTTATCAGGTACAAAGACTCGCCTTTACTCTCTTATATCATCTCAAAGTAGGTGTACCTAGGATTTAATAGCAGATTTGTAGGTATATTTGCAGTTTTTGACATTTCTCCGCATTGGATTTTTCATTATTGGAGAACCAGCAAGCCCAATGTGTGACCTCTAGACCATTTACACGATTTGGTCATGGAATTTTTAATGAGGAATAATGGAAACTGTAGTTTGTAGATGTAAGGGGATCCCGAATCCTTTCTCAAATGGGCTTGGGTCCATCTACAGTGGAGTTATTTGGCATACAAATAACATCAAACTTGTATCGCTTCTTATCCGTGCTAACAACTTCAAGCTAATCGTTCGAAATGAAAATGTTTTTGATATGCTTCCTATTTTTTCAATTAAGCAAAAATCAGCTTCGCAAAGCTGGTAGGAACGGTCACTAACTAAAAATTGTTATTCTATTAGCTCAATATTGAAAAAAGCAAATGAAAATATATGATTGCATAAAAAACAGAAAGTTTAACTACTTTATTATTTTCTTAGTAGTGATACCCTTTACGGAGAGGGTACTCAAACGGGGAGGGTTTGATTCCCGAAAGCCCACCAAAGAATGTAAGTCGCCAAGTGAAAATAGGCTCGTTGAATACCAACGGTTTCCTATTTCCTCGATATCACCCTCACATTCCTATGTATGCAGTCCTATATATTTTAGCATGCTAAAGTTCACAAACCAGCATCATTTGAAAATTATTAAAAACTATTACCCAAATTCTGAGTCGGTTCCATCAAAAAATCATCTTCAGCCATTAAGCGCATTTCTGGCTCAATGGCTTTGTTAATAAGGAAAAAAAATTTAGAAAAAAAAAGAATACCGACTTGAAAATGCCCTAAAAAACTGAAATAAATTTTTGGGAGGTTTTTCTCCATTTATTCTGTAGTAGTACACATGTTGGAAGGTTTTTGTTGAAATAGGGAAATTGATTTGGCACCACTTCCAAAAAATTTATTTCAGCTTTTTTAAGGCATCTTGAAGTCGGTTTCCTTTTTTTCTAAAAGTTTTTTTATTTCACCCTTTTCGGAGGCCACTTTTTTAGGTCTTTGTAAAAAAATTTTTTACAAAGACCTACTAGTTTCGCGACCTGTCTGTCCGTCTGTCCGTCCGTCCGTCTGTCCGTCTGTCCGTCTGTCCGTCTGTCCGTCTGTCCGTCTGTCCGTCTGTCCGTCTGTCCGTCTGTCCGTGCGTCACAGCTGATTTCCTCAGAAACTATAGAAGCTAGAATGCTCAAACTTTGTGAAAAGGTCAGAAGTGATGGTCGCTCAAAAGTTAAGGCCTTGACAAAAATTTAAAAAATGTTTAAGGGGGGTCCCCCCTAATAACGAATTGGCCCTTAAAAATTTTTTTTAATCAAAGGTAGTTGAGTGGGGTATCAAATGAAAGGTCTTGATTAGAACTTTGAGAATCTGAAATAAAAAAATCATTTTATGAATTAGGGGGCCCACGGGAAGGCAAAATGTACCCAAAATTTGTGTCCCCCCCTCGCGATTGGACACCTTTCAGCCGAAAAATCTGAAAATTATCATGAATGTGGACCTTAATGAGTACAAGGGCAACAAGTACCTTAGAAATCGAAATTCACTCAACTTTGTTAATAATAGTATGATTTGTAGATTTTACATATATGCCCATAAAATCAAAACGGTACCTTTAAACTTCTTGAAATTTTGCAATTATATAGACTGACATAGTATATATATGTTCACAAAATTTAATTGAGCTCGAATCATAATCAAGTGAGTTATAGCAATTTCAACTATATGGAATTACAACAACGATAACACGTGTTTATGGTTGATATAGGGTTTTCCAATAAGAGGTGTTATTTTGATATTAAAAGGAAAATGCCATTTTTTTAAATAAATGATCAGATGTTTAGTTTCTTATAAAGAAGAAGATATGCCGTTAATAGCAATAACTAACATTGCGCAAATAACCACTACGACACGCTTACAGGACCATATCCTCTTCATGAAATTTTCCATAACCAAATCGCAAACTGGCTGCCCTATGTCCTCGATAGCGTCACGAATCTCATCTTTGAGATCTTGAATTGACGCTGGGCTATTGGCATAGGCCTTCTCTATCACGTGACTCCAAAGGAAGAAGTCGCAAGGTGTTAAATCAGAAGATCTATTCAAAATAACACCTCTTATTGGAAAACCCTATATATATTTAAAATTGACTTAGGTACTTTTATTTTCTTTCAATTTTCATGAAAATTTAAGGAATAGTGTTTAATTTGAACATGTTCAATCGGCCGAGCATTGAGAAAAATCATTTAAGCTAGATTAAAATGGCGGCTGCACTGTGCTTATGAAAGAAACTGTGCATCTTTTGTATAAATTTGAACGATTTCATATCTAAGTATTGGATGAATAATTCAAGTTATCGATTCACGCCATTAGAAAACTTGCTTCTAACCCTAGGATGTTTACAAAGACCTTCTGGTAGGAGCACTCTCCTGCTCACTCAACTTGTTTCATTTTGAATCTTAAAACTCAGTTTCTTGAATACATTGCATCTTGTATATTAATATACAATATTTTGATTGCAACGCAAAACTCACTACGGCTACAATAAAATCTGTAACATTCATGGGAATCGGATTTAGTTCTGATATATTTTAGTCTGAGATCAGATCAACGCCTACGTTGATTTTAGGTTTCGTAAAAATCCAATATAAATTATAGCTTTAAAAAGTTTTCAAATTTTGAACTTTGCGCAGCCACCATTTTGATATTCTGATCTGAACCTGAATATTTTTTGTTCAACTCTTTTTGACTCTTGAGCGGCTTTCATTTCGTTTTAGATGGTTCGACTTTGGATTTTTCATTGTAAGCTTTATCACACACTTGAATGAATCTTTGTAGCAATTTTGGTGCTAATCGGAACTACACCTTGGTCAGAACAGAACGGATTTTCATTTAAAACAGCCTCGATGTATGTCCTGCTCCTCTGTCTCCTTTTAGGTTTTACTTAACCAATTTGAATAATAAACAAACCTGGTCGAAACATTTAGCGAAAATTGAGAGAAGATTGCTACCTTCTGGCACGAATTTCATTATTTACAATATACTCATATATATATATATATATATATATATATATATATATATATATATATATATATATATATATATATATATATATATATGTATATATTTATATATATATATATATATATATATATATATATATATATATATATATATATATATATATATATATATTGTATACATTTCCATACATATATCATGTATCTTTTTCGTAGCACTACAACCCCTATTGGGCCTTCGCTTCTTGCAAATAGCGCCTCCAACTATCTCGATCCATTGACCGCGTCTTCCCATTTCGAAATCCAAGCAGCGATGAACTGGCTTCATTAACTAAGTCAGACCAGCGTTTCCTCGGTTTTTACATTGATCTCCGGCCTTCAGTTCTCCCAGCGAATACCTTTTTGGGTATCCGTTGTTCGTCCATACGATTCATGTGGCCAGCCTATTGCAGCTTTCGCAGTCTTACAATCGTTGAGACCAGCAGCTCGTCAAAAATTTCATACAGCTCATGGTTGTATCGATTCCACCATTGATCTCCGTCTAGCTTTGCTCCGATTATTTGCTTGAGGACCCGTTGCTCAAAGGCGTTCAATACATTTGCAGATGCTTGGGTTAGGGCCCATGTTTCACATCCATACTATAACGCAGGTCTTACCACAGATTTGTAAATTTTGGAGCTTTTATTTCCTGTGTATGCAGCTGGTCTTCAAGATCGTCAAAATTGAATAAAATATTTTATTTGCAAGCAAGTATTATTCGACGTATTTCGTCTCTTTCATTACTGGTTTCCATTATTTTGGCGCCTAGACAAACAAATTCGCCTACATTTTCGATACTGTATCTGCCAAGTGTAATATTTTGTGTATTTGAGGTATTTTTCTTTGACTAAGTCAGGAGCTTTGTTTTATTTTCATTGATTTGTAGCCCTAGTAGTTTTGCTTTGCTGTCAAGTTTCAGGTAAAGTTCTTTGGCAGTTGTTAATGATGGTGACAAAATATTGATGTCATCCGCATAGGCTACTACTTGGCTTGACTTGTATAGTAATGTACCTTGCGTATCGACAGGTAGCTTCTTTATGATATACTCCAGAGCCATATTGAATAGCGATGGGGCAAGCCCATCTCCCTGTTTTAGTCCGATATTTGTATCAAAAGCATCGGTGAGTTGGTTATTGATGCGGACTTGCGAGTTCGTCGTCGTCATTGTCGTTTTAGTAAGACGGTCTAATTTAGCTGGAATGCCAAAGCAAAGCATTACAGGACGTTACGATCAATACTGTTGTACCCACAACATTCATTTACGTTTCTATTTGCAAGCTTCTTATACATGCACCCATTAACCTGTATAATTTGTAACCACCTTAAATTTTTTGCCCGCCTAACATGTACAAGTTCCATTACATCTCGTTCCCCAATACTGTTATTTAATTATTGAATTTCATACCTTAATTCCTCGTTTGTATATTTGTTTTCAAAATCATCAGATGCTGACTCTGGATCAGAATATGAGCCTGTGCCAGAAAATTACATTATTGGCGATGAAAAGTTAATGAACACGATCCACAATTTAAAAGAAGACTCTACGGCAAAAAGAAGGAAGCATCCAGAAACACAAACAGAAAATCAAGGCTCCGGTGAAAAAGAAAAGGTGAGTCTTCCAATAATCAAACTGAAGATAGCAGAGACTCATCCTATGTTGGATCGAAAGTACTAAAGTTGGGAACAACTGCAACGAATGGAAAACCCAACCGAAAAACTACAACACCCGAACTTTGGGCAAAAACTTCTTCCATGCAATGGCAGGTACATCCTGCATTGGTAGCTCTGCGAAAACACCTTTAGGATGCTTTGGAAGTTTTTCTCTCAAGACATTGAGGCAATAATTCTACAAAATAAGAATAAACAAACTCAGACCTTAAGGTCGATGTATAAAGTGCAATGTAAAAGTACAACTGGTCGCCTGATGAAAGATGAATTTATGGGACTCTTTAGTTCTCTATACTATGCAGCAACGATGAAGAACAATCATATAAATTCTCATATTTTGCATAACCCAGTGTACTGTGGCCATAAACGTCGTGCCATTATGTCTGACGCCAGATTCAAGTTTTTACTACGAGCCTTATGGTTCGATGATCGGACTACGAGTGATCAAAAAATACTAAATTAGCTCCTATTTCACAGCTTTGGGAACTGTTTGTCGACAACTGCAAACCAAACTATCGACCAGGACCACATCTCACAATATATGAGCAGCTTGTTGGATTTCGTGGAAGATGTCCGTTTTGAGTGTATACCTCGAACAAGCCTAACAAATATAGGGTCAAAATAAAAATGATTTGCGGTAATGCAACAAAATCTATGTTCAAAGCTATGGTGACGAAGCTGCTACACCTGCTACACCCTTAAGCTTATTGAAACTTTTTCTGGGTTTAACAGAGTTTTGACCATGAATAATTGGTTTTCAAGTATTCCTTTTTTTGCACAGAGTGTGGGACTCCCATGCGCGACTGGACTACGCACTAAACACCTCCTCTGTCGTTTCATTACGCCATGAGGCACTTTCAAGCTGGGGGATCCCTTTCCTATCGGGAGGGGAGAGGGGAAGAGGAAGTGTCAGAAAAGCGATCCCTCAGCCCCAGTGCCCCCGGCTGCTGTGAGTCCCTTTTATATTTTAGGACTACCCAAGCATAATGCGCCACCTGGTTCCATTTATCAACCGATTCAAGCATCACCGCAACTATATTATCCGGGGTGAGCTCTCCCGTCTCTGTGTAGAATTCCCTTTGCAGCCTGATCCATTATGTACACGAAAAAAATATGTGGCAGGCATTGTCCTCCTTTCCTGGGCAAAACCGACAATCGGGGGACCGTGACTTACCAATCTTGTGCAGGTAAGACTGAAAACACCCATGCCCACTCAAAAGTTGGGTCAGATAGAATTCAGTCTTACAATGCCTTCAATTTAGCCCTGGTCTCACATCCGGGATGAGGTGCGCAGTCCACCTTCCATTCATCCAATTGAGCGAGCGCTGTCTCTCCTTGCGGACAACCATTTTCCTCGCATCCTCTTTTTGGCGCAGGCAAATAGCGTGGCACTCTCTAGCAAGGAGGATGACAGGTATCACGCCTGCAATAACTCTCATCACTGAAACAAAGACTGTTGGATACGAAGATGCAATTCTCAGTGCTCCTCTTCTTACCTGTGCCAAACGTTTTCGGTATACCTCCTTACTGAGAGCATCGCCCCATACCTCTGCTCCGTACATTAGCACTGACCCTACAGCACCCATGAAAAGGCATTTTCTTGACGGGCTGGGTCCCCCTACGTTGGCCATAAGTTGACCCAGAGCCGATATTCCCGAAGAAGCCTTCTCAGCCGTTGCTCTGATTTGCTCAGAGAAACTCATCTTCGATTCGATCAGTATCCTCAGGTACTTCACCGCTGGCTTCGATTTGATTTGTTTGTTTCCAATACTGATCATCCTTACTCTAGGGATTCTCTTTTTTGTCAAGATGACCACTTCAGTTTTCTCCAGTGCTAAACTGAGCCCGCGAGCAGTCATCCAGTCCCTCACTCGGTGAATTAGCATACCTAGCCTAAGTTGCGCTTGTTCAACGGTGCATCCAGCGACCAGAGCCACAACATCATCCGCATAGCCGACCAAGCGCCACTCCTGGCATCTCAAGTCTCAGTAGACTGTCTTAAGACACGTTCCACAGGTCCGGACCAAGGATAGATCCTTGGGCAACACCCGATGTAATTTCCATCCTTCGTTGGCCCTGTGTCGTATCGTAGAGCAGGCTTCGGTTCTTTAGGTAGTTCCTCAAAAGCCGCATTAGATATTCTGGAACTTGAGAAGAGTTTTTCAGCGTGTCTAGAATACCCACCCATCTAGCGGAGTTGAAGGCATTCCTGACGTCGAGTATCACCAACAGGACGATCCGTCGCTTGGTGCGACTACATGCCTCTGCCTTTTGGACCGCGTTCATTACCTCTGCAATCGCATCGATGGTAGAACTTCCTGCCTAAAGCCGTACTGCCGAGGAGATAGGTCGCCAGCAGCACGAATCAAGTCAGTGAGTCTTCCCTTGATGAGTTTCTCTAGCACTTCCCTAGCCGTGTCTATCATGCATAACGGGCGGTATGCAGACGGCGATTCGGGATTTCCATTCCCCTTGCTGATCAGCACAAGCCTCGCCACCTTCCATCTTATCGGGAAAACCCCGTCCCGTAGGCAAGCGTTGAATGTGCTGAGCAGCAAATCCGGACAATGGTGATAGACGAGCCGCAACACCTCAGCTGGAACACCATCTGGACCTGGAGCCTTCCTCGGTTTCAGGGAGAGGACTGCCTCCTCGAGTTCCAGCTGTGTGAAGAGTGGACACTCGACTGCTGGACAGCGTCAACACGGGCGAGATAGGCAGGGAAGAGTCCCCGCACTATCGCGTCCAAGTATTCCTTTGGCAGAAACATTACTGAAAGACCACAAAATAGGTATGATTCTGAATTCGTTGACATAAAATGCAATGGCAGAAAGCCTGAATCACCAGCAGTTTCTTATAAGCCAAGAACGCAGAAACTGATATCCCTATTATCCACTGTTTATGACGATGCTTCTGTCAATCTTGGAAGTCAAAAACAGGAGATTATTCTCAATTATAATTCCACCATCGGAGGTGATGACGTTCTAGATATACTCTGCCAAGACTAGTGTCTTGGCAGAGTATATCTAGAACGTCGGGAAGGGAAACAAAGAGGTGGTCTCTAACATTTCAATCGACGAGAAGGAAAACCGCCATCCAGATTTGAATTCATGATGGAGTTGGTGCACACTCTGTGTGAACCTTGGATGGCTTATCGGCTTACCCTCCCAATCCCAGCAAGTCTTCGTGAGTCAGTCTTGGGGCGTGGAGTGCCAGATGTTTCAGAAAGTACAGAAACACCACAGCAACGCCTTAGAAACTAGACGTATCGCAACTTTTGCCATTAAGTGAAGCGAAGGAAGACCCAAATGGCCGGCAGTGATTGCCATAAACCGATATGTCGTGAACATGTAATCAGAGTGTGCCTGGAATGCAAAACAATTCGAACGCAACTAGATTATATCTGTGGGGTGTGAAATGTTGAATCTGGGGAAAATAACACAAATTTATTCAATGTTCCCATTTGAAACCGCCGCCATTCATTTCATAACTACAAATATCCCTCGCTGAATACATTGCAAAAGATATTCATGATGCATATCTTTTCTGAAACGTTCATGAAAGTTCTAACAAACCTAAACTGTCTGAGTCGATAAAAAGAACATGTTGTTCCACAACCATGTAGTTTTGTTGTTATAACGCAGGTAAATTCAAACCACTTTAACTATGTTGTATATTATTTGATCCTTTTGAAATTTCCCGGTTAGATTAAGCTTATGAATGACCATGTGGAATTAAATTGAATTTAAGGTACCCATTATATTTTATTCTAGAATATATATAATTGATAAATCATACGATTACTAACAAAGTTGGTTCAATTTTGACTTCTGACATATTTGTTGATATTGTACCCATTACGGCTTACTTTCATGATTCTTTTCAGATTTTTTTGTATAGAAGGTATCCAATTACGAGGGGGTTACGTGGAAATTTCGTACATTACACCTTCTCGGCGAAGATTTGGTAGTTTAAAAACTTGTTTTGAAAAGATATCGTTGAAAGCTTTCTTAAGACACCACGCCCGACTACCTTTGATGAAAAAAAATTTTGAGGGGGCAGAAACCCCCCTTGAAACACTCTGAAAATTTTATAACCTAAAAACTTTCAAAAAAGTATCACTATTGTTTTTTCGCTTTTTTTATGGATGTAGTCTCTATAGTTTCGAAGAAAAACTGCTATTGCATTCAGCGGGACGGAAAGATGGACGCAGGTTGTGATATCAATAGGGTTTGTACGAGTATTTTAATACAAAACCCTAAAACGCAAGAATCTCACTAATAGAATAAGAAAGTATTATTACTTCTAAAATCATCTCAAAGACTCTTAATTTTCCCACTCTAGGGAAACTTTAATGCTTGTTGTACTTCAAAATCAATATTTATTTTCCACACCAGACAAAAAATTAATGACCAATGCCCAACCCCAAACGCTAACCGAAACAGCTGCTGCGAGAAACATCCCCATAAAGGAGAACCCTACGTCATCGGCGATGATGATGAACTCATTTCTCAAGAAAATACCAAAGGATGACTTTGCATTAATGTCATATTGAAAGTGAAGCGTTTCTATAGAATCTTCATTTAGATTATGGGCGTTATTGTTTGATGCGGTATTCTTGAAAAGTCAACAGCAGAGTACAATACAGCTGGAATTTCCCAGAGCTCCCTGTGCATGGAATCAAACTGTTGTAGTTATAATGCTTGATTTGAATTTAATTCTTGGAAACATGTACTGAGACAAGTTGCCCTGAAGTTAACATAGGTTAAACAAGGTTGTATAGTAATTTTGGTACAAGTATGTTTTGTCGAGCCTGATATGGTCAACGATTATACGAGTATCTTCTGATATATCGATTCCTGACTTACTCCTGCTTAACTGTTCTAATTGCATTATTAAACAACACTAGACAACTTACTACAAAAACAAAGAAACTAATAATTTTCAAATGCACTCTGGTCTGTGAGTGTTCTGACACTAGCTACTAATTCGGAAAACTGACTTTTATTTCCAATAAAGAGATTTTCGTATAAATTTTAAGGTACTTTCATTGCTATATAATATTTGACCAAGCAACTTGAGTGCTTTGTCACGTATATACTTGTGAAAAAGCTGAATTATGAAACGTTTGTGGATGACTTACTTGTTAATATAGCAGATAAAATCTTAAAATTCTAATGCTTAGTTTTGATTAGAATGGAGAGCTTGTTAACTATCTCAGTCATTTGATAGAAACAAATAATATGACAGAGTAGTGCAATTGGGTTATTTAGCGGAAAGTTAAGCAGATAAATAAAGACTTAAGACTTCCATGACAATAACCTGACCTATTTTGTAAATGTGCTATTTAAGAAAGTCAATAGACGAATGAAACTCCCAAGTTCTTAGTCCATGAAAAAGTATCATCATCAACCACGAGTAGATATGCTGTTTCTTCTCTTCGCTTGGTACGCAAATTTCCCACATTTTATCAGCTTGAATTTCCATTTGATTTTTACAAAAATATCTTCAAATAACTTTAAATGAGTTCTGTAATTTAGAACATATAAAATGAAATACATAGATGAATACATTAGCGAATGGAGATTTTTTTATATAAGTGATAAATGTATTGGGTTTTTAGAGTTTACGTTGTGCTTTAAGGGTGATTTTAAAAACAACGGGCAACGTACAAAAAACCATAGACTTCATTAACTTCAACGGATACAAACTGGTACACAAAGACCCCACCAATAAGTTTCGAGCGGACTTACGCACTGCCATTATACAATTTTCACTAATTAGTCCTCCTAATACTAAGCAACGCTACATAAACGCAAGTCCATACAAACCACCCCTTAAAGCTCAACCCAATATTCCTTTCCGTCCTGTCGTTGACTACGGCCCGGCTCCTGCATACCAATTAGCACGGTACTTGGCAACGGTGATGGCTGATGTCATGCATCTTGACGACAAATACGCATTAAAGAGCAGCCGCAAGCTATCAAACTCTAAATCTTCTTTAAAATTGACTGAAACTTGTCGAATTTTATCACTAGACATCAGCAATCTCTATACGTCTATACCCGTCGATGAAACACTGGCCATACTGAAAGAAAAACTTCCGTTCAACAATAGCCGACGATTCACAGATCAACTGCTCAATCTCATAAAGACCACAATCAAGCAGAACTATTTTAAGTTCAATAGCAACACAAACATTGCCAAAGACGGTCTGGTAATGGGACATCCAATGTCCTCAATAATGTCAGAAATATTCTTACAATCTTTGGAAGAAGTCTTTATACCCAAAGTTGTCAATAGATTCAATGTAATATTTTAGAGACGTTATGTCGATGACTGCTTTATCGTTATTGACTCACAAGAAAATAAACAAGATGAACTACTTATCTTCATAAATGAAATACACCCAAATATGAATTACACTATCGAAAAAGAAATAAACGGACAACTCAACTAAATGGGCTTAACCGTGATACGCGAACAAACGCGATTAGAGTACAAAATACACAGAAAATCAACCACAACTGATCATACCATACATCAAACATCTAACAAACCGGCACAATATAAGCTAGCAGCGTACAGATCAATGGTGCAGAGTCTTCACTCCATCCCCATGACTCCTACTAACTACTCCAATGAACTAAACAAAATTTGCAGAATAGCTAATAATAACGGATACAAACAATGCGACATTGACAAACTTGTCACACAGTACAAAAAAAAAAACAGGAACACCAACCGACTGAAACTTATAGGAACGACCAACAGTGGGTTTCATTGACATATGTAGGCAAAGAGACATACAAACTATCAAACTTTCTTAGGAAACACAAATTGCAAACTGCATTCAAAACAAACAACAACATTGGAAACAAACTGAAACCAAAACTGAATGACACATTAATATACAAAAACAGCGGCATATACATACAAGGACTGCGTCAAGGTATATATAGGAAGGACAAAACGAAAACTAACGACAATATACAAAGAGCACTTACGATACTTCTTACACAACAAAGCAGACTCCAATTATGTGACGCACCTACAAAACTACGCACATAAGCCTGACACTATGACAAACTCTATGAAATTGCTACACAAACAAAGCAAAGAACCGAGACTTGACATCCTAGAAAGGCTTAAAATTTATAAACATAGAAAGACAGACGGTAACATTATCAATGAACAACTTACTATCAATTCCGACGCAATTTTCTCAGTACTAGACCACACTTTTAGACGAAAATGGAAACAAGATGAAACAGAACAAACGAATATCCAACAAGCAAAAAAACAAAAACTTAATATGCATCTACCTGGCATAATTGACGTAATTTACTATTTGACCCAATTACCCATCCACTTAACCCATCCTACGACTATATAAGGTCATTCCCTTCAACACATACTTTAGACACTAAAAATGACTCGAAGTAGTCGAAACGCGTCTGCTGACACAACAAAGCAAGGCCCGATGGCTTTTAAAGAAAAACGAGAATTGGCCTGCAGATATCAAATAAACAAAATTATTAATTCCAGAATATATTAAGACCGTTTGCTTTAAATCCCTTCAGACACTGAAAGTGATCATTGCCTTAAAAAATAATTCCTGTCATCAGCTATTTTAATGATAAAATGAATGAAGTCTATTGCCCACATAAAGTATTGTCATTGGACATATCGTTACTTCCTTGGAGAGGACGATTGGTTTTCAAGCAGTATATTTCAGGAAAAAAAGCAAAAGCACGGTGTAAAGTTATACATACTATGTGAAAGTCCCGGAACACTCTTAAGAATAAAAGTTTGGTGATGAAATAAGTGAAAAATGACATGTGGATAAAGTTGTTTGATGAAAGATTTTTTCCACCAAGGACATTCAGTGTTCATGGGCAGTTATAGGGTTATTCATTTTACGTTTGGGAAAGTAAAGCTAATGAAAACACATAGAACGAATTTTTTTATTCAATATAAAGATTGAACCTTGCCATTATACGTGAAACACAACATCATTCAAATGTCCTCCACGGGACCTCTTACAGGCCTCAAACCTTTTGAGGTAATTTTCAATGATTTTCGGCACATTTTTGGCAATATCTCGGCCATAACTTCACAAATATTGGTTTTCAATTGCTCAAGAATTTGAGGATTTTCGCGTTAACACGATCTTTCGCACAGCCCCATAAAAAAAAATCGAAAGGTATTAGATCGCAGCATCTTGTGGGCCAATTGACATCACTCAATTTCGAAATTACACGTCATGGAAATTTCTATTGCAAAAGTGCTTGATTAGCCTGTGTTATGTCGTTTGTGGCTCCGTCCTGTTGGAACTACATGTTCTCCAGATCATAATCTTTAATTTTTCTCCAAAAGTAATCGGTTAACATCCGTCCATAGCGGTCAGAATTGACTGTAATGGCTCTTTCTTGATCGTTTTCAAAAAAATACGGGCCAATAACACCACAAGACCATAATGCACACCAAAAGATCACTTTTTCCAGATGCAAAGGCCTTTCTTCGATTACCTGAGGATTTTGAGAGCCCCATATGCGGCAATTCTGTTTATTTACGTAACCACTGAGCGAAAAATAAGCCTCATCACTAAAGAAAATTTTGTTCGAAAAATCGTCATCAATGGCTTGTTGTTCAATCATCCAATTCGCATACATTCTGCGTTGTGTATGGTCTTGAGACTTAAGTTCTTGAGTGAATTGGATTTTCAAATGGAAAATCCGCCACAATGAGCCGTAAGACAAGCCCAAATATTGGGCACGTCAAGGAATTGGCAAATTCGGGTCTTCCTCCACACAGCAGAATGAATGTTGCGATGATGCACAAGCCTTGCAATATCAATAACCGATCCAGTGTCTTCAAATTTTCTCACTGTGTTCGAAATTGGTTGCTGTGCAGGTCGATTATGTTGACCGTAATCGGCTCGTAAAGCCCTGAATGTTGGTACAGCAGAATCACCATTATTATAATAAAATTTAATAATTTTAACGCGTTCTTCGACTGTTAAACGATCCATATTTCTAAATGGCAAACCTTCAACTAAAAAAAAAACATGCTTTGGATGACATTTAATTCTGACAGATGTCAAATGGCAGGGTTATACTTTCCTACCACGAAGTAGATAGCCATGTATTATACAAGCTTTGAATTAGTGCGACAATTGCTTGAGTGTAGAACTTATTGTACTGGGACTCTGGAAGAACTAGAAAAGGTAACAATTTTGAGGTGGCAATGCAAAACTTTTAAAAAACGATTTAATATCACGATTTAAAAACCATGTTCTTATCGGCAAGTTTAGAGACAAAAGAGACGTACTCTGTGTATATTCCCCTGTTTAGCGCTTCCTGACTAACCTGTGTTTCATTTAAACGCTTTTATTTTATTTTTATCGACAAATATATAATATATTTGTCGGAAAAAAAATAATAGCGTTTAAATGGAAAATATGAAAACACAGGATAAATGAGACGTTTTATTTATTTCATGTAAATATCAAGTGACTTTGACAGAATACGACGGTATTTAAAATAAAGTTTAAAGATCTTAAGGCTGCAACCTTCAAATGCTATCATATTATTCTTGCACAAGGAGAACCTTAAAATGGTATGTCTAACAGGTTGAACGAGTTCAAAAGCAAAGTTTCTACCAAAATTATGCCGTATCAACAAAAAAATACAATTTTTATCAGTATTGCCTGGAGATATTGGAAAAAATCTTTTAAAATCCCCGAGATCAGCAACTTATGACACCCGTATCATTGGAACATCTACCTGAAACCCTACCTAAAAGATTTGTCCAATGTGTTCTCAAGCAGGTCAATATTGACGTACTAATTATTCCGGTCCTGCCTGTGTTGAAAATCTTGGGCTGCGTTTTGGTGAATGTTTCAAACGATACCATCTGTTACGGGGAACTTGAGGAGGTAGTTAACTTAACCACCACTTAAACACCACCACAGGGAAACGTGGTACGAAGGATACATCCTCGAACCAAACTGGCAATCGCAGGCAACAGGAGAACACTTTGATCATGCAAATAAACCTACACAAAGTGTCTTGTTCAAGGGATAAAATATAAAAGTACTACTTATTCGATAATCCTCAGTGATCCACTCAAAATCCTGGTAGCTGCCACCACCCACATCGCACCAAACATATACAAACTACATTACTATTATACTTGGAAAACGTCAAATGTCCGTCACAGTGACAATTCTGAAAATAATATATACGACTCCGAATTTCAGAAATACTTGTTGAAGTGTGATAAAAATTGCGATGGAATTGCCCGATCGCATGAACTGGGTTACCAATTCTGCAAGAAAAGGAGAACTATAAGGTTCACTCTGGAATTAGCGGTGCTCCGTTGGGAACGAGTTGATAAAAGGGCGAGTGATAAAGCAAAAGCTCTCTTTTGTGATCGGAACGTGTAGTGGAAAGACAAAAAGAAAAGTGTTTGTTAAAAAGGGGTGCGAAAGTCAAAAAGAAATAGGAAGAAAAGGAGGAGGAAAAAAAAGACAGAAAAAACAGAACTAAGTAAAATTGGTGTCAACGTCAATCACCACCGGGAAAAGGCTATCCGCCATCAATTAGCCATTGCTCGAGAGCGACCCGGGAAGAGTGCGTGGGGTGGGCGCAGGATCTTTTTTGCCGTGATGTTGGCGACGGTAGTTCTTTTCGGGAAGGGTAACGGGTTGGTTTGGGGAAATATCGCACGCGGGTGTACGTCAGTGTGGTTGATTTTGTATTTTGAGTGGTATCACGTTGGTTGGAGGAGATAGGGGCCCCCGAGTAGCAATATTTTTGTGCGTGTTCTTAGTGAAAGGTGTGGTTGTTTAACGAGCCTCGGCAAACCGCTTTACTCACTGGGTGGTCAAGAGTGAGGCCTAGGCCAAAACAGTGAGTTAGCACCCACGCTCGTTGCCGGAGCATCCCAGTGGTTAGGGGTGACACATCATGCTCGACAAAACTAAGGACTGTATTCAAAAATGCTATAATTGCCTAGCTGCCATCTTACTACTTTTTTGCTATCCGCTTATCTTCACCCATATTGTAATTACTCGCACTTTATTCATTTCTATATGGCCCGCAAAGAAATTTTTTCAAGAATTAATTTACATCCTATTTCTCACTTCATTTGTTTTGATTTATACAGGTCTGTATATAATCTGCGGACCGTCCTTCTTTGAATTTGTAAATGTTTTATGACTTGCTCATTATATGGTTTTTTGTATGCCAAACCTTGTTTCCATCATTTCGGAGCATGAAATAAGAAACATATATTATTTTGTTACTCTAATTATTCATCGTATTCAAGTTTCTTCATTTTCGTAACTCTTGCACACTGGTATGCAATCCGCACTTCTAAATAATTTTATTGCAAGGAACAGCAAGCACACACGGTGTGCATTGTTGTTGTTTTGTGAAATAAGTAACAGATCGACGGATCATTAGTACAGGTAAGTTTTTTTGGCAAATATTGTTTAAATTCAAGAAAAACAAATTTCCGCTCCTGTGGAGACCCTCCAAAGATTTGAACCACCTTGAATTGCTGAGGCTTATGAGATATCAACTGAATGGATGCATAAGATTTCACATGAAGATTTAGGCACGAGAAAATTATCCGCGCAATGGGTGCCGCGTTTGTTGACGATCGACCAAAAACGCGTACAGATGGATATGTCTCGCTAGACTCTCTAGCTGTGCCAGGTCGTTCTTTCTGCCGAAAAAGTGATGGTGACCGTTTTTTCGAAACACCCGTGGAGAAATTATGGTTGATTACCTTCAAAAAGGTAAAACCATTAACCGGCCTTATTACGCTGCATTGCTGGACCAATTGAAGATGGAACTCAAGAAAAAGTGACCATACTTGGCAAGGAAGAAGGTACTGTTTTGTTAATACAACGCGTGAGGCCACAAATGCATGGTCGCAATGGCAAAATTGGATGAATTGAAGTTGCCCATCTAACTCACCAGACCTAGCTTCGAGTGACTGTTTTTGCTCCCTAATTTTAAAAATTTCTGGCTGGGTAAAAATATGGACCAAATACCGAGGTTGAAGAAGCAGTAAACTTGTATTTTTCAAGTTTACCTAAAGAATTTTTTTCTGATGGCTGGAAGAGTTGGGAAAAGCTTTTGACCAAATGTATTGACTAAACTATGTCGAGAAATAAATTTTTGTTTGGCTTAAGTTACGTAATTCTGCCGTAGATGGTCCCAAGCCCGTTTGAGAAAGGAGGAGATAACCCCTTGTCTCCGCAGCCCATAGCTTCCATGATTCCTCATCCCAACCCCTCCACCCCCCATTAAACGGTAGTAAATGCTCTCGCGGGGTCGCACATCGGGTCTGGTTGTTCCCCAATAATGGGACATTAAATGCGGAGAAATCCTCCTAATTGTAACCTTTGTGGGAACGTAAGAAGATGTAGGTAAATCTTCCGCAGCTGATAACGCAATCAACGTAATAACCATGCCACCGAAATGGAGGTAGGGCGACGGGCTAACTTCCTGTCCCTGGAAAACCTTAAAGTGTTTCAAAACCTGCAGAAAGGCATCAGAACGGGTTCCACTTACGGCAACGATCTCGCAAACGAAAAAAGGACTATACGATAAGCTCCAAGAATGTCAGATCACTCAATTACCCTGGTGCTTTTAAGGACCTTTTACAACAGGCCAGTTAATATAAATTTAAAAAAAGGCAGTCTAGGAAACAAACTGGACTGGAAACGACATTGAAGGCATGAGATCGCGCACAATATTCAAAAGTGGGAAGCCTACTGGGAACCGAGAGATCAGAGTGGTCTTAATTGTGTATAGGGAGTTCAAATCGCACGTTATTGATTTCAAGGCAATAAACAAACGGTTATGTGAGGTCCGTATAAAAGCGAAATTCTTCAAAATCTGGCTGATTAATGTTGACGTCCCGACCGAAGAAAAGGCCGAAGAAAAGAAAGAAACGTTACCCAATCACCTGGAAAGACTGATCAACTCATTGCCTACAAACGCTAAGGTTGGCAATAAGCTATTTTATCGGAGAAAAACTGGAGGATGTAGCCTCCACGATGAAACAAATGACAATAGCCAGCGCCTGATTGACTTTGTGTGTACCAGAAATGTAGTGGTACGTTTGACTTACTTCCCACATCGATGCATTCATAAAATGACCTGGGTATCACTAAATGGCAGCAAATAAAACCAGATCGATCATGTTTTGATCCAACAACGTTGGGCCTCGAGCATATTTGACGTCCGAACAAACTGAGGAGCCAATTGCAAATGAGATCATTACTTGATCAAATTAACCTCTCGGTGTCGTATATCAAAGGCATATTCTGCGATGACTAGCCCGCTACGAAAATTTGACATCGAAAAGCTCCAAAGTTTTTTTTCCCCTTTTACTTGGTTCGATGATGATTGCCAGAATACGTTAGATAAAAAGAATCAGGCGTACAAAGAATACCTATGTAGGAAACCCAGGAGGAAGCGAGAACACTATGAAAATCTCAGATGAGTGGCAAATAAGATAATTATGATCAAGAAAAGAAAATACTATGACGACCAATTGAGAAGTATCGATGTAAGTCTACCGAGCAACAACACAACACAAGCATACAAAGTAGTGAAAAGCCTCAAACGTGGTTATCAGCCCAAAACCACATTCTGTCATAATGACATCGGCAATGTCATTGCTGATGAAACCAAAATTGAAGAAAAATGGGCATCATATTTCAAGAATTTCCTTAATCCTCCGCACAGCTCCACAACAACGGAGCCTTTAGATGTCTGTGCAGAGCTTCCTTTGGCCCCACCAACTCTGGATGAAGTTTGTTCCATCATCAAAGCCCAAAAGAATAATAAACCGCCGGAATTTGCTGAGATTCAAGTGGAGCTCATCGAATATGGTGGCAGCAGTGTTCATAAAGCTATTCACAAAGTCATCCAGCACATTTGGGAATAAGAACATATACCGAACGAGTGGAGCTAATCAATTAGATTCCCTATCCACAAAAAAGGTGACAAGCTACAGTGCGAAAATTATAGAAGCATATCACTACTTTGTAGGGCGTACAAAATATTTTCTAAAAGCTTAGGAAAAAAATCGGATCGTACGCCAACAGTATTATTGGGGAGTATTAAGGTGGTTTTAGAGTAGGTAGATCAACAATAGACCAATTGTTCACAGTCAAGCAAATATTTGTAAAATGCTTGGAGACCAACATAGATGTTCGCAAAATTTTCGTTGACTTTAAGCAAGCATACGACAGTATTGATCGTAACGTACTGTACCAAATAATGGTTTGCTTTGGCACTCCAGCCAAATCAGTCCGTCTTACCAAAATGACAATGATGTCGATGTTCTCCTAAGTCTGCATCAATAACCAACTGACCGATGCCTTTGACAGAAATATCGGACTTAAGCAGGGAGATGGGCTGGCTCCATTCAATTTGGTTCTGAAGTACGTCAAACGGAAGCTACCTGTCGATACACGAGATACATTACGATACAAGTCAAGCCAAGTAGCAGCTTTTGCGGACAACATCAACATTTTGTCACGCATATTAACAACTGCCAAAGAACTCTTCCTGAAACTCGACAGCGAAGCAAAGCTAGTAGGACTAAAAATCAATGAAAACAAAATAAAGCTCATGAAGCAGCGGAGGATGCAAAAAATATCACACTTGACGAAAACAGTATCGAAAATGTTCGCAAATTTGTGTATTTAGGCGC